>LOJH01054285.1:1109-13163 GCA_001685095.1 Ellobius talpinus
CCTTTGGAAGAGCAGGCAATAGCTCTTAACCTCTGAGCCATCTCTCCAGTCCCCTCTACACCCAATTCCTACCTACAGAGATTAAAGCTTGAATGCAAACTCATGTTTTATTTACATCATTAGATCAATAAGAAACTAGAAAGTTGTTGGGCATTGTGTCCTGTGATTTTTAATTCCATCTCTTCGGGGTCTGAAGAAAGAAGATCTCTGCTAGTTAAAGACCATTCTGTTCTACATAGTGGATTCTGACCACCCCGGGCTACATAATGGAGACACTCTCAAAAACAAATGCAACAAACAAATAAATCACAAGCAGTAAGTACACTTTCTATGCATTTATTCTAGGCTAGGCAATATTTTAGATTACAAGAGGGAACTAGAAATGTTTAAATATCTGGTGATAAAGAGACTCATAAAGTATGTTATATTATGTTCATATTATAACATGTTCATAAATGTTAAGCAACCATTACTATGTTATCTTTAAAAAACATAATAATATTTTCCAAATATTAATTAAAGTTGATTAGAAGGTAACATGGATGAATCAGTGGTAGGGCTCCTAGAATAGTGATGCCTTGGTACAGTTAATTTGTAGAATCACATATGCATGGGTGAGTAGTATAGTTGGGTATGCCATAATATAGCATATACATGCTTAAGTTAGAGACATTACCCTTACCCTGATTACTGCTTCTAACATGAGGAAATCAATAGTTCTGTGTGGTGATATTTTGTTTGTGTTCTAACAAATAAAACTTGCCTGAAGATCAGAGGGCAGAGCTAGCCACTAGTTAACCATAGAGTTCTGGAGGTCTGTACAGACAGACAGAAAGTGATATGTCTGGGTTGAGAGCAGAATATAAGATTGGAGGAGACAGGAACTTACTCTTTTTAGGGGCTGAGGTAATAGAGGTAAGATTTCTAGTAGCTGGCCGCTTTGCTTTTCTGATCTTTCATATTTCAACCCCTAATATCTGACTCTGGGTTTTTAGTATAAATATCAATTAGAACTCATACAACAGTGGTGCATATTCCTTATACTGGTATTGGAGGCTTTTCTTTACTGTGCATAGGAGCACAGACATACTACACAAAGAACATTTCCTTGTTTAGCCAAAGCTGCCTAGGGAATGTGGGAAGCCTTACACGGACAAGAACTGCAATTGTTATTCACCAAAATTCTGCAGCAGTAAAATTAAATGAGATCTGCTCTCCCAATATATTCATTGTTTGATAAACTTCAAGATACAGGATATTGTTCACTTTGGGAAAAGTATTAAATAATTCTGTCCACAAAAGATAAACTTAATAGAGGAAAGGTTGTTTGTAAACTTTACTCTTGGCATCTTGGCATTGAGAGTCTAAGTCAAGCACCAACTAATCAAGGATAATGAAGAAAGATGTTTTGTTATTTTTTTCACTTTAGCAAATATCTTTAAGGGGTTGGTCTTTTTATTTCTTTCACTGCTAAATTCCAAGGAGGTTTGTAAACAATTTTGTTTATTCACTCCACGAATTCATATACACTCAATTACCTTTGGATATTTATTCGACATTCTGATAATTCAGACCCAACCAAAAAGCCAGCTACAAATAAGGCAAAAAGATGTTCCATAATTTTTACCACCTAAAAATGTCTTGCAACCTCACATATACCAAGAATAATTTAATTTCCTCTCATTTTCAAAATCTCTTCCTCCTGTTAGTGTCACAATATGCAAGCCATTTGAGTGCCAACTTTCCTCAGAACACCTGGTCCATCCTTTGCCGCCAGATGGACCCGCTGATGCAGAGCAAAATGAAGCATGGTAATAAATAAGTCTGTGGGGGATGTTGTTGGTAAAGGTACTGGGTGAATCTGCCCTGCCTGAGAAATGAAGCAGTACATAGCCTCCATTTATCTGTCTACAACTAGCAAATTACTCAGAGGTTTCAGAGGCAGAATAATATAATGAAATAGCATTTGTTTATAAATTGGTAGATGCTCAATCTGTGCAACTCATTCGATTTGGAGGGGCTTCCTCGTCTGTCTCTAATAGGAATGTGCTAAAAATTGACACTACTGGATGAAATATTTCTTGTACTTTATTCTGGGTTGTATAGTTCAAAATCACAATGTGAAGATCACAGTCTTTGTCGTTAGAAAGCAAGGAGTCAAAAAAATAAAAAAATATAGAAAAAAATAAAGAAAGCAAGGAGTCTTATATTTGGTATACTTTTGAAAGAAGAAAATGTACCTTTACATATCATATGCATTTCAGAAGACAGGAAATAGTCATATCTTAATAAATATATTTTAGCAATCTTTGATATAATATTACGGTTATTCTTTCTTTTTTTAACAGGTGAATGCTACCCATGTTACATTATTTTTTATTCTCTGAGAATTTCACATTATCACATCATGCTACCCAAATCTGATAATTTCTTGGTCTCTCCATATCTGCTCCTCACACTATCACAGTTCCTACTCCCCCTCCAAAAAATGAAAGAATATTATTTGAAAACAAAACAAATGAATGAACAATTTTGTTCCTCCATCTTTCTCACCTCTCCAACATCTCTTATTGTGTCCCCCAGTATACACCTTTGTTCGCTAAGCTTTGCTTGCAATTGTTCATTATTTCAATGAGTTGTTGGTCTGGTTCAAGGCTTCTGATATAGCAACAATGCTTGACACTCACTGAAACTCCTCTCAGATGTTCTGCTATTACCCCAAGTCATGGAGAACCTGAGGCTATGGTTTGGCAGGACCAGTTCCTTCACACTCTCTGCTCTCTGCACTATGAAAAGGTCACAGATGTGTTAGATGTTTGGGTGGGCAAACTCAAAGCCTTGGATGTAAGTCGAGGTGATAGCTGATTTGGTCAGTCTGAACAATTTGACCCCCCCCTCTCAGGCAAGTCATGGAGTCAGCTCTTCTACACCCATGCCCTCAGTGCCAGCTCTCCCCTGAGTTGGTGAAGGGTGAAACCATCTCTCCAGTGGGTGTGACCAGCTCTCCAGTGAGGGGCAGGGCTGACTCCTCTGTGGCACTGGCCAGCCAGGCAAAAGGCCAGCTGTCCCAGGGCTAGTGAAGGGCATTACTAGCTCAGCACAGTCCATAGATTTCAACATGCCCATTTCCTATGCCCCCCTGTGATAACATGATCCATGGGGAACAACATAGATTCCAACTGCATCAGGACCATGGGCCTAGCCATGGCCCTAGGCAGCAACTCTAGCTGGATGTCACATTGCCACATGGCAGCACAGCTACTCAAATTGGCATGTCCCCAGTGTCAGTGTGGCCTTCAGATACCTACATGGTCCCAGGTGGCTCCTCAGATCCCTAGCAACCAGAATACCTTCTATGGTAACAGGAGCAAGGGATATCAACACAGATCATGGCTGCAATATGTCCAGGGACGCAGGCATGGCTCTTGGCTACAGCTCATGCCCAGATATCATTATGACCCCCTGGGTGGCAGCACAGAAGACTTTCAAATGAGATGTTTTAAAAGTAAAAATGCACCTTTCTATAGCATGCACATTTTAAAAAGAGAGGAGATATACATATTTAATAAATACATTTCAGCAATCTTTGATATAACATTATTGTCTATGGTGATTTTTTTCATTTTATTACAGTTGAATCTTACCCACATTTCTGTGTGCCTGGCAGAAGCAGATACTCTGTTAGCCCTACTGAGAAGGTCTAGTAAATGATAGCAAAAATACACCTTCATACCTAATGGGCAAAAGAAGAACCTTAGATGGTCCGGCGTGCTAATGGAAGATTTCTGGCAAACATAAACTGAGCAAGCTCTTACATGACTATAAGGAGACAGGAAGCATAGGAGTTAATTGTAAAGGGTAAAGTCGGCATCCACTAGATTTGGATGAAAGTGAAATTATACGACATTTTCTTCAAAATCTTGAAAGCTGACATTAGAAAAGGAAACGTCAATCAGTGGACAAAAATCCTTGACTGGAACCACTAGGAAACTCCAGGAGCAGATCTAACATTTAATCAGTTCCTTAAAGAGCTTCTCACTCTCACTGAAATATTGGAAGTATTAGATATTATCACCTTTGCCTTATAACAAGAGGTGATTATACAAGCCAAAAATTAGTATTTCAGGCCATGCTGCCACCATATTCACAAGGATATCATGAAATAATGCCGAGATCTCTCCACTAACAGATGACTGCTAGAGCCAAAGGGCAGAAACAGACACATCAAGAAGATACATACAGCATACAGCTTGCTTTGGAAGGCGAGTGGGCAAGCATGAGAATGCCTAATGCACCCTGCAGTTTCCTAGGGTGGGAAAACTGTACTATGAGGATTCTCTCTAGAAACCCATAACTAGAATCAGAGTTCTCCCAATAGTTTTATAAAGAGAAGGGAGCGGCAGTAAACTATCTACATTACAGTACGATTCTACACTGGACTACTATTCTATCGTAAAGAATAGTAGTGATTCTCAACCTTCTTAATGCTGCGACCCTTTAATACAGTTCATGTTGTGGTGACCTATAACCATAAAATTATTTTGTTGCTACCCTGTAACTGTAATTTTGCTACTATTATGAATCTATGAGATATGTCATGTAAATACATGATGTTATATTGGGAAGTATTATTTTAAATTATGCTGCATTTTTCCTTCTGCTTTTGTTAATAATTAAAGATACATTTGACTAAATAAAATTAGCTTGAACGCAGGAGGATGAGTCAGCAAGTAGCTAACAGAAAGTGTTAAGGAGGAACCACTTGTAGCACAAGATTTTATGTGGGGAACTAAACAAAGAACACTGTTTTTGTTGTGGCTTTGCTTTGTTTTGATTTGAGAATTCAGCAAAGGAGAAGGTTAGCTACTTGCTATTCAGCTTATCTGGGTTAGCAGAATTCCACCTCAAACCTTGATTTGTGAGTTCTTCAGATTTAGATAGTTTCCCTTAGTAACTCTGACAGAGTCAGTGCCTGAGAAAACAAAATCTCACCAGGTGGCGGCTCTTGCAGCTGAAGCTGTTCCTTAAAGGGCAGTCACTGTACATAATAAAACATAACCACAAAGTTGGATATTCGATATGCAACCCTCAAAGGAGTTGTGACCCACAGGTTGAGAACCACTGGTTGTAGAGAAACTAGTGAATGGGACCCGATGCTTTGGGAGGCACATTCCTCCACTCAATGACAGCTAGACTTTCTGTCTCATATAACAGTCACAGAAAACCAGTAATATACTTGATAGTCACAGCACACAAAAAAACAAGACTCCCTGAAATTAAAAGATCATGTTCAAAAGATTATTTAGAGCGCTTCCTTTCACACAAGCTACCTCCACACCACATTAACAAGAGTGGATGACCACGGAAATAGTGACAACATGTGGACTAGGGAGGCAGTGCTGCCTTGAGCCTGCAAATCCACAGAAGAAAGAAGCCAATGTTCAAGAGAACTTCTCTTTATAGGTGCTCAGTCATGACTTAAGAATGCTTAAAAATTAAAATTACTGAAAGCAGATAAAACATGAGGTTTTATGAAGATTTACTTATTATTATTTATAAATATTTCCAATTTTTAACTTTGTATTGTCAATTTCAAAGTCTGGAATAAAACAATAATGTTGTCACAAAAAGCTTGTCACAGGTTTAAAATAAGGTTGTTGAAATGTCTAGTTTTGAAATGAATATTGATTTATTATGTTTTCTTGGAACTCTTGTCAAAATCAATTGCCCGTGGTATATTTCCTAATTTTTCATTATGTTCCATTGTATTGTCTATGTAAATTTGTGGTTATGTTCTATTGAATGTCTTATTTATATGATGTTGTGGTCTTATTTGAAATGAAACACTATGTGTTCTTTGGTGTGTAAAATTTTGAACTTTCACAAACTTGTTTTACCTTTTGAGTCTCTGGAATTTCCATACAGTACAATCGGTTTGCTAATTCTGTCAAAAGGAAGGAGAGATTCATCAATGTTTACTTGAATATGTAGATTAATATCAGCCATATTTGATATAAATATTATAATGTTTTTGGGTTATAATGTAGACTATGGAGTATTCTGGAAAAATTTTAAGAAAACATGAAAAAATATAATTGTTTTTGGAGGTATAATATTAATTTAAGTATATTTTTATTTGATTTACTTATTAATCTGTTTTATATACATTAAATAGATATTAAGGTAGCTTATTTTTAACACTTTTTCTTTCTTAATCAGATTTGCTTCATACATTTTTGACATTGTGGTATGTTTTAAATTGTTCTGTTGGGAAAATGATATGTACGAGTTGAATGCTTATATATTTTTTGTTTTCTGGTAATCCAAAAGATTATTCATGGTAAAATGACTAATTTTGTTTATAGTGTCTCTGAGGCTATTACTCCTATGCTAACTTGTCTGCTTCTTTCTTTCTTTCTTTCTTTCTTTCTTTCTTTCTTTCTTTCTTTCTTTTTTATATATTATATTTTAATTACAACATCTCTTTCATCCTTTTCCTCCCCTGAACCCATTACCTACAGCCCTACCTGTTCTCCTTCAAAGTTATGGCATCTTATAATCAATTGTTAATGTATACCTATATATTTAAATATGCAAATATATTAATAAATATAAAGTCCATATACTGTTACTTGTATGTATGTTTTCGGAGCTGACCATTCAGCACTGAAAAACCAGTTGAGTGTGATCTTCCCAGGGTAAAAACATCTTTCCATTTATTGTTTTACTCTGTTGCCTACAGTTTATTATAAGTAGAGTTTAGGCCTTATGGACTTCCCCCATGTGGTCCCCCATTGATGTCCTTCTCATCCTGCTCTCTTTGGGGGGCTGGGGGTTATGTTGGTGAGAATTTACAGGTATAGCTTTCTTGTTACTAAGACACACAATCTTACAGCAAAGTTCCTGTTTCTTACAGCAAAGTTATAATCTTTCTACCCTTTCTTCCCCATTGTTCTCTGTACCTTACCTGTGAGAGTATTCTGTGGATATATCCATTGGGACTTGATGTGGGATTCCCCTCTGTATGCTGTGATTACCATTGATTAATAAAGAAACTGCTTTGGACCTATAGCAGGGCAGAACAAAAGTAGGTGGGGAAAACTAAACTGAATGCTGGGAGAAAGAAGGCAGAGTAGGGAGAAGCCATGGATCCTCCACAGAAAACAGATGCTAGACACCAGCAGTAACCTTGCTGGTAGGCCATGAGCCTCATGGTAAAATATAAAATAATGCAAACAGTTTAATTCTAGATGTAAGTGCTAGCTAACAATATGGTTAAGTAACTGGCCAAGCAGTGATTTAAATAATATAGTTCATGTGTGATTTAAGGAGTCTGGGTGTCTAGGAAACAAACAGGCACCCTCCCGTTTCTTACTATAGGGACTGAGCTCAGCAACTCTGAATATTGATTGGTTGTGGTTTTCTATAGTGGTTCCAGTCTGTTGCAAGGAGGAGATTACATTTATCTGTGACTAAAAGGAAAAATAGTTAGATTGTTGTTAGTGGTTATGTTCTTTAATAAATTAGTAGTTGTAGTTTCTTCTCTAATAACCATGATTTCACTAATAGTGACTAGTTGGCTAGGTTTCCAGTACCAAGCCTGGTGTTTCTTTTGTTACGTGGCCTTCAGTTCAGTTAGAGACCAAACGGTTACTGCCAAGGTGTCTGTGCCACTACTGCACTTTTAGAATTACAGTACCTTACTGATTATTGATGTGGTTCATAGACATCATAGTTTGGTAAGATGGCTACTAGCCTCCCTTGTTTGGAAAGCTGTGTGTGTCACAAAAACTAGTCATCAGGGAGAGGGCATTCTTATCAGTTCCAGTTCAAAGGCATCTGGACCCCTTTTCTAATATCCATGGAGTCTTCAACAAAAGGAACTTACATAGTGAGCTCCCATTAGATCAGCCCCATCATCTCAGTGGGTGGGCACACCCCTCGCGGTCCTGATTTCCTTGCTCATGATCTCCTTCCTTCTGTTCCTCATTTGGATCTTGGGAGATCAATCCAGTGCTCCAATGTGAGGCAGGGAACGCTGTCTGCTCTTTGGACTGGAAAGGGGGGGGAATGGGGGGTAGGAAAATAGGAGGAGGGGAGGAGGTGGAAATTTTTTTGTAATAATAAAGATAATGAAAAAAGGAACTTCTACTTCTGGAAGTTTTATTTACATTTGACCTTGTTTTTCACCTTTAAATCAAGAATCAAATCTTGAACATTTATTCTGTGAACTGTACACTGTTGGATAGTGTTTAACAATCAGAGTATATTATACAAAAAATATTTTCAAAAAAAATTAAAATCTACAATTTTCAATGTCTATAGATTTTTGAGTCATCAATACAGTCACATGAACAAGTTTACAGAAAAAGTCATTCTAGTTTCTACTATTCTGTAATATTATTAATGTCATTGTTTTTGTTGTTGCTGTATGTTGTTCTGTACTCTGTCTTTTTTAAGTTTTTGATAGAATATCAGTTTAGTTTTTAAAGTTTTATTTTATTAGATTTCATGGAAGTTTCTCTGAATTCCTTAAATCAAACACTTTGTTTTAGTTTGTTATCAACTGCTACAATTATAAAGGTTGCTTCAGTGTAGCTCTACATAAGAACATGATTTTTTATCATTAGTCATATATATTAGTTTTATAAGGCGCCTCATTTTCATCTCCTTACTTCGATTTTATACAATGTTTGGTTAGACTTGTGGTTTCCTACTATTTATCACAACCTTGGGTAATTACAGTTAAGCAACTGTAGTTATTTGTTTAACTATCATCTATCTTTTTATCTTCTTATCTGTCTGCCTGTCTTTGTTCCTTCTGCCTTCCTTCCTGTCTTCCTTTCTATCTTCTTTTGTTTCACTTCACTTTGCTTATGTGTTTTTCTTTGTTTGACTGATTTTTGCAGAAGACAATCTCTTTTACTGAGCAAGAAGAAAGGTTGGGACAAGTTAGGAATGGGATTTTTGTAGTGCTTAAAGCTTACTCTGCCATCTCCAGTGACTGCTTTTCTGCTCTTTTTTTATTTGTTTGCCTCTTTTTGCTGTTGATTCATACATACTGTGACTGAAGTGATACCAGATTTATAGACATAAAAACTAAACAGGCTTTTTGGTTAAGGAATGGCAGCTCGTGTCCTCTTCCCCCTGTCGGCACTGGGACATTGTCTGGCTTGAATCTGTGCATACTGCCACAGTTTCTGTGAGTTCATGGGTGCATCAGTTCAGTTCTGTTGCATCTGGACACCAGTCACTGATTCCTTAGTACCATGAATCCATTCTGGTTCTCTCAACCTTTACACATCTGCTTCCACACAGCTTCCTGACACCTAAGGTAAATAGTTTGATGAGAGCATTCCATTTAGGACTGAGTGTTCCAATGTTTCTCACTCTGTACATTGGTCATTATGTATTTTGTTCTTACTTAACATCTACTAAAAGAGGAAGGTTCCCTGAAGATATAGGTCTCATGCTTAATAGTAGAAGGTCAACACAAAATGATCTCAATTGCATTACTCCAGGCATTTTATATAATATAGTTTGGGG
The DNA here is from genome assembly GCA_001685095.1 of Ellobius talpinus. Classification (NCBI taxonomy): domain Eukaryota; kingdom Metazoa; phylum Chordata; class Mammalia; order Rodentia; family Cricetidae; genus Ellobius; species Ellobius talpinus. Next base: position 10,656 of record LOJH01054285.1, read on the forward strand.
TGGGCTGTGTTTGTGTATTTGTGCGTGTGTGTGTGTGTGTTTTAATGGTCTATTTTTTGTATGTTCTGGTTTCTAATTTTGTGTTATCATTGGTCTTGTTCTCTCATTTGTATGTGTGTGTGTATGTTTTGTGCTTTGTTGTTTACTCTGGTTTGTTTCTTTTATAGTTAATTTTATTGAAAATAAGCCTTTTCATTTGTTTCAATACCTGTTTGTCTTCTAAAGAGAGGGAGAAAGAAGGCATGGACTTAGGTGAGAAGGAGGTGGGAAAGATATAGGAGCAGTTTGGGGATGGGAAACCATGATCAAAACGTATTGTATGAAAGATTATGTTCAGTAAAAATCTGTATTAAAAGCAGTCAGAAGAATAAAGTGCGCTAAATTGCTATCAAACCTACTCTTCTCAGAGATATTTAGCAATTTTACTTCCCTAACAAAGAAATTCTATTATGAACTTTAAGTTCTTTGGAAAGGATAACTAGAAAATAAAGTGTAGAGGTCATAAAGATGGCTCATTTAATAAAGTGCTTGCTGTTCCAGTGTGATAACTGGATTTCATATTACCAGAAACTATAAAAAAACAAGTATGACATTTATGTTGGTTTGCCTAAAGTTACAGAACTTGGAAAGCTGTGACAGAGGATCCTAGAGGCAACCTGGATATACGTTAGTCTTGCTGACTCAACAAAAACAGAGAATCTGCCTTGGTGAATTAAGTGGAAAGTGATTAAAAACCCCTCCATATGCACATGCATGCAAGTGTGCCCACACATACAAAAATGCACACGCACATAATGCATATACCCACATATGCATGTGTAAAACATTATCCAACGTATAACACATGGGAAGAAGAGTCCTTAAAACAACAACAAAGTCTGATGCATAGTGCTTGGAAATATTAGAGAAATGGATTCTTTGAAATCCTTTCTAAAAGTGCTTGTACAAAACAAAAAGAGTTAACAAACATTGTGATAATGCTGCAGAGAGAATTCCAGATATGTGACTGTGGCTGCAAAATTAGCATGATATTCTGTGTAAGAAGTTGGCTGCACTAGAATTCAATCATTTTCCACTACTGAACTTTAGAAGTGAGTCATCTGAATAATTCTGCATATAATAATCTCATTATATACTTCATGGTGATGAACATCAACTACCTACTGAAGGCACATAACTAAGCTGTTAAGTTTAAAGTGGTTAGTCTTCCATTCTCAGTCACAAGCAGAAGAAAGTAAGAGGAGACTAAATTACATGAAAGCAGATTTCATGAATATATTTTACTACAGAAATTGCCTTTATAGGTACAGATTTAGAAGAAAAAGTCAAGATCAAGTAAATATAACCACTGAGTGAGTTTGAGATCTAACCTTAGAATTGATAGAGCAAATAAGAGAGCTGCTGATTTATTTTCTTCCTATCTAGTAGCACTTTGCCTGATGCCAGATTTTTAAACAATTTTGTACTATTAAGTTAATTGTTCTCTTATTTATTTCATTTGTACATAAGGAACATGCATATTTCTGCTGTTGTTATGATGAGATACTGAGTACATCTAATTTTGTATCTTTGGTTTCTTTTTGAAATTGTTAATATGTACAATGCACAAGGAATCCTAGTCATTTTAATATGCATTTATAAAAAATAATCTGTAATTTTCTCCTTATGCAATTACCCATGGTCCAGCTCTAAGAGAAAATTTGAAATGCAAAAGCCATGAGTTTCATATGCTAATATAAATTATCAAGCTCTTTATAAATGGTGTTTGTTATATTTTGGGGTCGTAGAAAATGTCCCTACAAAGAGGTAAGAAACCAACAGCAGCTCCTTTTATTTTTCTTTTTTTAAAGATTTATTTATAAAACTAAAAACCATATTATATTCAAGGAAATACAATATGAATAAAATCCGTATCTAATATACAAACTAAATAATCTATAACTACACAAAATAAATAATTTCATATCATTTCGATGAATTTCACCCAAAATTTAAATATGAAAACATTGTTGATCTTTGAAAATAGTTCAGTTACTAAAGTAATTGCTATTGCAATATAAGCACTTGATTATGGATCCTCAGCATCACATAGAAGTCAGCAGTGATGAGTTGTGTCTGCATGCTATCACTAGGGAGGCACAGACAGAGATGCCAAGGGTTCACCAACCAGCTAGTCTGGTCAAATCCCTGAGCATCACATTCAGTAGGAGACTTCACCTCAGATACTAAGCAGGGTAGTAATAGAAAGAGATGGAACTCTAGCCTCACATATATAATCATGTGTGTGCAATTTAGAAAAGAAAAAGCAGATGGGGCAACTTGTGATAATGGTTCACATTATCTAACATATTAAGTCAATGGATATGTAATACTTCGTTTTAGACCATAGACTTGAATATTAAATATTCATTTAATATTAAATATTCATTTAATATCATTAGGATTAATAAACATGATCTATTTTCCAATTCTAATATTGGCCATTTTTACTTTATCCTTTTTATTATT
>LOJH01054287.1:801-12054 GCA_001685095.1 Ellobius talpinus
GCTGAAGATGGATGCCCCAACATTACAGAAGAACTTTGGGTGACTGTCCAGGCACCAAGATGTCTCCGTCAATTCTAAAGCTTTGGAAGTTGCTTACAAAGCACTTCCTGTTTACTTAGGTGTTATTATATCCTTCTGGAGTCTTTGATGGAGTTTAATAGATATAATTATAGTTTCCTTAGTTGTGATAAAAGATAAAGTAGATATAAATATTGTAACTGTAATTATTGCTTGATACCTGTTTTCTATATGTAATTTATTATGTTAAAGTTAAAACCTTCCTTTTTATTTAGACAGAAAATGTGAGATGATGTGGGATTCTGTGCTGTATGCTATGAATATGTTTTACTACCTTTGGTTAATGAAAGAAGCTGCTTTGGTCCATAGTAGGGCATAATATAGTCAGGCTTGGAGAGATACAGAGAGAGAGTAGGCAGAATCAAGGAGATGCCATGTAGCTGCCAAAGAAGAAAGATGCCAGCCGGTAGTCAGAACCTTACCTGTAGGCCACAACTTTGTGGTGATACACAAATCAATAGAAATTGATTAATTTAAGATATAAGAGTTCATTAATAAGAATCCCAAGCTATTGGCCAAACAGTGTTGTAAATAATATAGTTTCTGTGTTATTATTCAGGTCTTGCCTAACTCCCTTTGATCTACTAGACTCTACATTCTAAGTGTTTCCCACAATCCAAGAATACTATCAGATATAAATCATGGGATTTACGGCAATATTTAATATCTGACCTATAACAGTATCCATTTATAGAATAGCTAAATGTGAGTATTTAGCATCATTCAAAATGCTATTTTGAAACTTAAAAAATAATTTCATATGCCCCCACCTTGTATTTGTGTGTGTGTGTGTGTGTGTGTGTGTGTGTGTGTGTAGACCAACTAATGTTCTGAGTGTGGCAATAAGTAGGTGTCTGATTTAAGGGCCTCCTCTTGGGCTCTTTTCCTTCTGTTTATTTGTCTTGTCCAAATCCAATAGGCTCATTTATGTCTTATCTTACTATATTTTAGTTATACTTTATTATTATCACTTAGAAGCCTGTTTGTTTTTTATGAGTAACATATAGAGAGTGTATCCCATGGGAGGGGAGTGGCTAAGAAGAGTAGAGGGAAGGTAAAACATAATCAGGATATATTATGTGAGGAAAACAATCTATTTTCAACAAAAGGAAAAATTTAAGGAAAAACTATATTAAAAATATCAGAGAGAAAATACAGAAGTACACAGCAAGCATGATACTTTAATTAAAAGATAGACTATTGGAAATTGAATGGATGGAAATGTTAATAAAGAAACAAGAAAACCACAAAATATAACCAGTATGTCTTAAAATATCCTTGCTAAAAGTAATAAATTATCTTTTCATGGTCATGGAAAAGTCACAAAGCATGTCCATATATGTTATACTACAATTACCATAAATTTCATAAATGTAGAAATAAAAGAATGTTTCAATTGGATACAATAAAATTAAAACCACAACATCAGGAAAGAGAAAGTATCCCTATTGCCTGAAAAAAAGAAATACATATTAAGAAAGATGATGTTGGTAATATCATAAAGCAATATGAATTCTGCTATTTACAGAATTCATTATCAAGCCCTAACTAAAAAGATCTTCAGAGAGAAATTCATAGCCTTACATTTACATATCAATATTACCAAAGAAATGTTTTAAATAGTTTAAGCTGGAAAGGGAATTAAGCTTAAGGATATTTGTGAAAAGTTTTTGCTGAATCCTGCTCTTTTCTGAAGGGCAGAGGAGCAATGGATGGGTTGGGGGTCTGGGAGGCAGGGAGGGAAGGGAGGCTGTGGTCAGGATGCAGTGTATGAGAAAAGAATAAATTTTTAAAAGAAGTAAAATAAATAATAAAATCTGTATGAAACATGGTACTCCAATTGAAAGACATGCTTCACACACAGTTACAGATTAACAATTCTGACACACTTTAAAGATATGCTAGAGTTGGAAGCGTGTGTAAATCAACTATAAATATAATAGAACATGGGTCAGAAAGATAAATTACACAAAAGCAAGATTAGAAGCCAGGATGAACATTAAGTCTATATTAAAACTTACAATTTATAATAAATTCATATATATACACACATACATACATAGGTATATATCATGAACTTAAACATAACTTAACTATATTCTCACATAACATGCCCCTCCTGCATGCTCTACAGTAATCTATTTTCTTCCCTTCTCCTTGCTAGACCTTCTACACTCGGGGTGGGTCTCTTTCTGTCTTCAAAGTCAGCAGCACAGCATCTTAAATACCTCTGACTGTGATCCCCTGTAGCTCCTTCTCCCATGCTAAGGATGTTAAGATTACATAAACCCACCTGAATAAACTACAATAAACTTCTAGTGTTAAGGTTAATTGATTAGAAATCTTTATTTAATCTGCATCCATAGTTAGCAGTTGCTGTTATGTAATCTAATATGTTTACAAATGATAGGGCTACTTTAGGTCCTTATTCTGTCCATCAAAATACCAAAACCCATTTTGTGAAAGAAGTCTACAAAAAAATAAAAAATAATAATAATCCCAATGCTTTTGAACTTCTTCAGAGCACAGAAAAAAGTAAAACTTAATTACTTCTTTTAATCATGCAGAATAACATTGATACTGATCTTGGCAATGTTAACACCCAAAAGAAAATAACAAGAAAATCTTACTTCTGATCATCAAAACCAACATGGTAAATAATACAGTAGCAATTAGAACCCCACAGCACATCAAAGGAACGACCATGTGTTGCTTTCCTACGTAAGCAATGAAAAGATATTTGGTACATCTTTCCTTTTAATATAATAAATGATATTGTTAATGAAATAATGTATATATGCATAAATATTAAACCATAAGAATAATTCCATTATGAATTTGCCAACTGTTGTATTTGACTAATGGAGACCTACCTGTTCAGAAAGTCCTTTCTTATACATATATCTTGTAGGATACCTTCTTCTATTAGTTTTTGAGTGTTTCAGAAAATACTATGCAAGATGATAAGGGAGGCAAGCACTAAAATTGTCCATTTTTAACATCTATGACCACAGCAATTACCAGCATAGCAACATAGGCATAAAGGTGCAATAGGTGGCACTCACACGTCAGTGCCAATCAGCGGTGTCCCACTCAACAGGAAAGTGTCCCATGAAGGCCCACTCAACAGGAAAGAGACCATATACGGTACTGAAAATCTAGCCTGCTTTCCAGGGCTGGTGAGGTCATGGACCTTAGAGGAGATTCTATGACAGCCACTTTGCTAGACCAGCATAATTCCTTACTACAGTCTAATCTTATTTGTATACCCACAGTGTAGCTTCCACCCCTCATAAAAAAAAAACTCCCTTTACAGTAAATGGAGACCATCATGGAAAACCACAATTTGACACAAAACAGAGATCAACAGATATTGGGGAGTTCAGCCCCAATGCAAAAATTATACTACAATTCCTGCATGGTTAGGGGAAACATCATTAAAGAAGGACCAGGAAGGCTGTAAGAGACAGAATACCAGGGAGTCTTTGTGAAACAGCCTCTCCTCGAAATGGCTGCAAGGCCAGAACACTGGGGATACCAATAGACGTGTTATTAATATAAAGGAGAAATTTTCATTGTTCCACACCTAGACAAAGAAGCACAGGCAGCTAATGACTGCTGGACCTCTCCCATGGCCCTAATTTGTTGTCCAATGTGGTCAGTCTTGAAACCAAATACACACAAATAAGAAAAACAGACCCAGCAAACACACACACACAAACACACACAAGTAAAACAAGCTACCAACTTGAGAGTAGGGAGAGCCTGAAAGGAGCTTAAAGGAGGGTATTTGAGAGGGACTGGAGGAAAGAAAGTGAGGAGCAAAAGTGATATAATTCTACCTCAATTAAAAAGTCAGATAGTGCTATCAATTGCCTCCTAATTGCAAGACAATAATACATTTCATTTAAAGTCTCAAAAATGCCTTCAGATATTACCAAATATATCATGTTCTATAAAATCGCTCCTTTATTGAGTCTCATCAATGTAATAGATATTAAAGCCACTTTTAAAAATTGAGAATACTCTATGCATTGAATTTGCAAGACCTATAAGATATATATTTTGTTAAGCAAAATGCCACAGTACACAACATTTTGTGTAATATTCTACTTTGTCAAGAAAGTATATAGGAAGGTAATTATTCATATTTAGTATATATTCATCAAAAATGTTCTGTGTCGACACAAAAGAAACTAGAGCAGTATTATCTATGGATTGGAAATAGGTAAACTGATGGATAGAGAGGGAGTTTGGCCACAGTAATGTTAAGATAGTTTCAGTTTAATTTTTTAACCTTTGGAATACTTGCATAATATAAGACACTGACCCAAAGCAGCAAATGCATTTGCATGTTTTCCATTAGCTGCGCTTTAGTAATCAGTCATGGAGGTGTTGGAGATTGACTTTCATCATAAGGCTCCAAGAATCTCTAAGTGAACTGAAGACTTCTTAGGCAATGCATTGACACTAGCTCCTGAAACATCGACATGAGCATTTTTTAAATATATTTTGAACAGAAGAAAAGTAAAAGAAGTAGAAACAATTCAAATGTGCTGCAATTGCTCTCCCTTTAGGTCCCAAATGGAAAAGGGGAGCTCTTTGTGAAGACTTATTCAGTCATCGGTTTTATCAATCTTTCGCAGTCGTTAGCTAGGGAGCAATAGGCTGAATGGGAGACAAGAAATAGCAGCAGTTCAGACCACTGTGGCAGGCATTCTCAGAACCATCAGCAGGACTGGGCAGGCCTATTTCCAGGCATATGATGTATCATAGAGAGGCACTGTCATCTCCTTGCATATTAATGTGATGATCTATGTGTGTTAGGCTGCCTTTGGGAAGCCTCTGAGTTGGTGAAGTTGAATGCAAGCTTTGCCAAGAGGCAACTGTGGACTGTTATTTTTCAATCTCAATCTTGTTTCTGTGTGGGAAATGCTAGAAATGGCTGTATCTGTTCCTTCTTCAAGGATTTAAATGGGCGAATATTCCCTCCAGCTGATTCTAACTGACTTGGCTAAAATTTTGGTAAATTAAGAAGCCATGAGTATATACTTGCACAACATGGATTCCGTTTGGCCTAACTTCAAATTTCACAGATGAAGAATTCCATTAGAGATGAGAAAAACATTCACCAAAATACAAATAACTAGATAAAATGCTAAGATTGAGATGATCAAAATATCCCCAAACAAGTAACCATTTGAAAATTTTATACAGAGATCCTGAACTAGAATGTAACTGGGAAGCTCCCAGTTGGAATTTAATGGATCAGACAACCAGTGGGAAAAAAAGAAAAACAATAGGGAGGATAGGCATTAAGAGCAATATAAATTCTGAAGCATCATTAACCAGCAATGCCCACAGCTGAAGCAAATGAAGAAGGCTGGGGAGTTTTCTTTTACATGTTCTGTATTGTCTAGATTAAGAGAGCACAATTTAGGTCACATGGGAAAGGATAAATACACAATACTACAAATGGCATAAAGACTCGCTCCACAGTCATCAAAGACATCTCTATCCTGATCTTCTACTCTAAGCCAACATTTTTGGTATTGCCTATTTTGTACAAAATGTTCATTCTGTCAAGCACTAATTGAAATCTCTGTCAGTTAAGCTCTGTCAAACCTAATATTTCTAAAACCTAAAGCCTCTGAGGAACCTTGAAGGAAATCTTCCTGTTAGCAGGATACTATTTCACACTCACTAATCTATTTGATTACTTTGTTTTAGCAGACTATCTCTCAAAAATATAAATATATGAAGACAGTGAGATGGATCTGCAGGTAAGTGAATTTGCCACAAAGCTTGGTGACTCAAGGTTAATCCCTGGGAAACACGTGCTAAAAGAAGAGAACCAGTTCCTGAAAGTGTTTCTTTGACTTACACACACACACACACACACACACACACACACATTTTCAAGTTAGAATATATGGGCAACTCGTGGGTAACATCGTTTTGTCTCAGTTTCAGGACTCCTTGAGATTCTCGGTGTTGATTGACTCATTAAAGAATCACATGTACTACAGTCATTGTTTTCTCCGTAGCCATCCCAATACAAGTCTGCTCATGCCTGATGGATGTCTGATGCTTAAGGACTGTGTCACTAGGGATTCCTCACCTCCTGACTCTTACACTGAACATCAATAGGGGGTACTCTCTGCAGAATCAAGAAGTGAGAGGAGGGAGTTTGATACATGTATTCTTCAATTCCTTTGTGACCAACACCCCATTCCCTGTGTCTAAGATGCTCCTGAGCAGCTTTATAGCTGCTCAGTGCCACCTCCCATTGGTCTTTAGTGACATCATTTCCCTTCTCTCTATCCAGCCAATTTTAAAATCCCTTACTAGATTTTATATTCTTAAAAACATTGCATATAACCAACTGGAGAGAATTCTGTTTTCAATCAAAACTCTGATTACTAAAAACAGCATTTCTATATGTTTCAAATATTTACAGTAGAAAAAATTGAAAAACAGTTTTCCTGTAATTCTCACTTTACATATATATCAACACTAAAGTCACACACATTTTGAGGGAATGAAGGCTTCATTTTTATAGAGCAAATTACAAGGCCATTTTCTAGAGAGAACAGTTTTTGCTTTGAGAGAGGAGGGTTGGGATTGTGTTTTTATGCATTATAACTTGGAAAGCGACTTGATGTTCCCGCTTGCTAGTTCTAAGGCACACATATGGAAATAACATTTGCTTTAATCAATATTACAAATGTTTGCTGAAAGGAGCCTCAGCCTTTGCATGAAGCTTCCCCACCAATTTGTCAATGGCATTTAAGAGTTTCGTCAGCTGCAAAGTACCCCGAAAGACTGGAAATCAAGGCAAGGAACTTCTCTAATAAATGAATGAGGCAGATTCTTAATGAGAATTGTAATTATCCCACTGGAGTTTTGCAGGTTTGGGTTTAAATGTCTTAGAGATTTCATTACTACCATTACTAGTAGTTTTCATGACATGCACCTTTTTATCGGAGTCTCTTTGACGTTGCCTATTGCTCCTTAAAGACACATCAAAGTTCAATGCCATTAGTTATTTCCTCCATGTGTATACATTTTGCATATCAGTTCAGGAGATATTAATGAAAACAAAATATCACCATGCACGCACGATAGGAAACTCCAAGTTTGCAATATGCCTTCTAGGCATGAATTGTCAAGAATGGGTTTTTTTGTATTTTTTTTTACATGTGTTGCCATATAGTCACCAAAAGAGGCCCCTTAGATGTCATTTTCTCAGGTTCTGTGTGTTATGATTTACGGTGTGGGTGACCCTGGCAGGTCCCACGGCCGGTGGGAGACTTCAGCGGGTGGGTGACAGACAGATACACCATGCAGAGAGAGCTTGGGTATGGAAAGTCCATTTAGTGGGTATTGGGAAAGTATAGGATAGTGGGATATGGGAGAAGACAGAGAGAGAGAGAGAGAGATAGGAAGGAGGAAGAGGAGGAAGGGAGAAGGAGGGAGGCAGAGGCTGAGCAGACAGAGAAAAGAGAAAGAAGAGAGAATGGAGGCCAGCTTGCCTTAGTGGGAAGGGGGAGATTGGGAGTGGGTGGATCTTGTCTCTTAAAAGGACAGGGTTCCCAGGTGACAGGGCAGGCCAGGGTAATTATAATTATAACACTGTGTCTGTACTTTTAGGTGCTTCTCTATTTCCATAGATTCAGTTTAGAAAATAAGACTAGATAGAAAAGATATTACAAGAAAATAAAGAATTAAAATATTCACTAATTAATGGTCTGCCAGCAGTGTGGTTATTAGCTATAAATACAGAAGGCCATTGTAAAGTAAGTTAGCAGTGAAATTAATGAACAGTTATATGTTCTTCAGGGATATTCTACAACAGCTTCAGTGACTTAAACACATTGTAATAAGGGCAGGACAGGCAGGCATGACGCTACATAACATGCACATGTTTATAAGCATGTATGTAGACCAGCTACTGGTACAAAAACACTAGATGTCTCCCAAAACACCAGATGTCTCCCTATGCTGACCTCTTAGAAATCTAAGCTAGCCTCAAATTCCTACTAAATTCCAAACTCCTGAAGAAGCCATGCATTTGCTGACTGGACTACAGCTTTCTCTCTCGCCATTTTCCATCGGCTTACCATGTTTCATGTTTAATCACTATACTGTCCCCTCTCCTGACCCCATGTCTTGACAGAGGATATTTCTCCAACATGAAATGTCTCATTTTTACCCTTGACTCCTGGGAAATCCTTGTTTTTAATCATTGGACCTGACTTTACTGCCCCTTTGAGTGCGTACTGCAGACTTTCTGAACACAGGAAGGCAGCCAGAATTGCTTCCCCTCTGCTGCCTTGGGGCTGGGCTGAAGCTCTCATGAAGCTACCACGCTGTGTTGAAATTATGAAAAATTTATGGTTTTTATTTGTCATCATACTGAGTTCTTGAAGCACAGTATGGTGTCTTTGTGATGAACCTCAAGAATGCAAAGACGATTGTTAGTGACACAGGGCTGATGGGAAAGAAGCGTCGCAGAATGCTAGAGAAGTCACTGCCAATTCCGTTTCACAGACAATTGCCCTGAGCTAGTTACATAGTGAACTGTATAGTCAGTAAGAGCTAGCCAGTGTGGAAATCCAGGGTTACATAAGGTGTGTGTGTGTGTGTTTGTGTGCACGTGTGGGTGTGGGTGTGCATATATTGTACATATATGCACCTGCAAATGCATATATTGAAATCATAAAACGATATACAGGGGAATACACTTCTCCCTTTCTATCATGTATGTGCCAGGGATTGAATTCAGATTGCCAGATTGGAGATATACATCTTTACTCAGTGAGCAATCTTGATAGCCCCTAAATATATCCCGTACATATTTATTTTACTGTTTATGGGGGTTAATGTAAATGCATGTGCATGCATGTGCCATGTATGCATATATCAGAAAAGGGTGTTTGAGTCCCTGGAGCTAAAGTTATAGGCATTTGTAAGCTTCCTAATGTTAGTGATGGGAACTGATCCACTATCTTCTGGAAGAACAACAAGCATCCATGACTGCTAAGTTACCTCCCTTGACACCTAAGTATTTTCCATTACATAAATATTTGAATTTATAAAATCCTCAGAATGGCTAAGATCAAAATTACTGAGGACAGCTTAAGTGGAGAGGATGTGGAATAAGGGGAACACTCCTCCACTGCTGGTGGAAGTGCAAACTTGTACAACTGCTTTGGAAATCAGTATGGCAGTTTCTCAGAAAATGGGGAATCAATTCACCTCAAGACCCAGTGACACCACTCTTGAGCGTATACCCAAAGGATGCTCAATCACTCCACAAGGACACTTGCTCAACAATATTCAAAGCATCATTATTAATAATAGCCAGAACCTGGAAACAACCTAAATGTCCCTCAACAGAAGACTAGATAAAGGAAATATGGTACATTTATACAATGGAGCACTACTCAGCTGTAAAAAACAATGATAACATGAAATTTGCAGGCAAATGGATGGACCTGGAAAAAAAGCATCCTGAGTGAGGTAACCCAGACTCAGAAAGATAAACATGGTATGTACTAACTCATAAGTAAATATTAGATATAAAGCAAAAGATTACCGGACTACAATCCCCAGCTCCAGAGAAGCGAGGTAACAAGGAGCACCCTAAGAGGGATGCATGGATTGCCCTGGGAAGGGGAATTAGATGAGATCTCCTGGGTAAACTGAGGGCGAGAAGGGTGCAGTAAAGAGGAGGAGACAGGAGATGAGAACATGAGGGAATAGGATGGTTGAGCGGGGAGAGGCACGGAGTAGGGGAGCAATGAAAGAGATATCTTGATAGAGAGAGTCATTATGGGGTTAGGGAGAAACCTGGTGCTAGGAAAATGCCCAGGAATCCACAAGGATGACCCAGGTAAGACTCCTAGCAAGAGTGGAGAGGGCGCCTGAACTGGCCTTCCCCTGTAATCAGATTGGTGAATACCGCAACTGCCATCATAGAGCCTTCATCCAGTAACTGATGGAACCAGATGCAGAGTTCCACTACCACGCACCAGGCAGAGCTCCAGGAATCCAGTCAAAGAGAAGGAAGAGCGAATACATGAGCAAGGGAGGTCAAGATCATGGAGGGGAAATCTACAAAGACAGCTGAACCAAGCTCGTAGGAACTCTTGAATTCCAACAGCTGTGGAGTGGCCAAGTGACTGAACTAGGCCCTCTGCATGTGAGAGACAATTGTGTAGCTTGGTTTATCTGATGGGCCCCTGACAGTAGGACCAGATCTGTCCCTAGTGCATGAGCTAGCTTACTGGGATCCATTCACTATGGCGGGATTCCGTGCTCAGCCTTAATGCAGGGGAGAGAGGTTTGGTCCTTGTTGGAGCCCAAAGAAGCGGACCTGTTCCACCTTGACTAAAGGTCAGAGAGTTCAGGTCTGTCTATTTTTGCTCCTTCAAGGTTATAGACAGATTTGACTTAAGGTGTGGCTACTAACAGGAAGTCTTGACTTAGGGTGTGGTTACTTGGTGTTTTGGGTATTAAGATGGTAATCAGTTGGTTTGTTCCTTGCACTGTGGTAAAAAAGAAAAATCTGCCTTCTTCCCCTCTTTTGGATTGGGGTATTTAAAGATCAGAAGAAATAAACACAGGCAGATTCAGTATTCACTGGGTTGCCCTCCCCCCTCCCGACTCTATCCTACGTCTCTGTATTCTTTTGTATCTCTGTTTATTCTGCCCAACATTTCCACACACCCCTACCCTGGAATGTAGGCTGGACCCCCAACAGGTACTGATTTAACTAAATGGACCAGGCTTTGTTGATCCCCCATTGGAGCCCTTACCCTTTGGGAGAAATGGATGGGGGATGGATGGGGGAGGGGAGGGGAGGCTGGAGAACGGGTGGGAAGGAGAACTGTGATTGGAATGTAAAATAAAATTTAAAAACGAATAATTTAAAAAATCATTTAAAAAACCCTCAGATTACAGAAGTTGCCTGAATTCTCACCTATCTTCCAACTACCTCTAAGAAGAAACATGCTTTGATACATTGAGGGAAAGGAACGCAGTGGGTCTGATACTCTCTAAGTCACTGTAGGTCAGAAAATTGAGGGCTCCAGTATTTCCTGTCCTATGTTAATACTGTCTTTTATGATTTTTTAAAAATGTTGCAAGATCCCCGGTGGCAGTAGGCAG
>LOJH01054290.1:0-14221 GCA_001685095.1 Ellobius talpinus
CCCCCTCCCTCTCCCTCCTCCTCCCCTCTTCCTTTCTCAGTGTCTGTGTTGTGTATCTCTAGCTGCCCTGGAACTCTCTACATAGACCATTTTGGCCTTGAACACATAGAGATCCTCCTGCCTCTGCCTATAAGTGCTGGGATTCAAGTCCTGGGTCATCATAGCCAGTTAACTGTCTCCTCTCTTAGAGAATACAACTCTTCTCTGAGGCTTTACTTCCCACAGTTTTAGCTACCGTGGCTTCAGTGAGGTCAGAAAATATTAAGTGGAAGTTCCAGAAAAATAATCCTAAATTTTAAATAAATTTTATTTCAGTCTGTGGTTATAATTTGTTAATTTCTGGTTAATCTCTTACTGTGCCATATTCACACCTGAAAATTTAGCCTAAGGATGTATGTATAGAAAATCAGTGTACATAGGGATCAGTGTAGCTCTGGCTTCCATTATCTTCTAGGGGGTTCTAGAACATGTCTCCCTTAAGAATAAGAGGGACCTTTGCATTCCATATTTTCTGTATTCATGCCAAGAGATCCTAACACAGAGAAATGCCCCAGTTCCTCAAAGACTGTGGCCTGACATTGTGGGAAACGTTCAATTTTATAAACTCAGCAGTTGAAGAAGTAAGAATAGGAGGGGGCAGGGTGGGCATAAGGAGAGTGAGGAGGAGTAGCCACTTAAGAATGAAAATGGCAGAGAAGGATCTGCTCTAGTTAGAGGCAGGTTTCACGTTTAACATTAATTAGCAGAGCCAGGGACGACAACTCATCTCTGTAATCGCAGCACTCACTCAAGGGGCTGAGACAGGAGGATTGCCGTAAGTTTGAGACTGTCCAGGGTAGAGAGTAAGGCCCAGTCTCTAAATAAATGCAGGAATAAATAAGCAAATAAATACAAATAACAGATGTCTGTTTTTCCAGTCCTTGGATTGACAGCTTCCTGCTGGTGGCTCTTTTGCCTTTCCCAGTAGGAGGCTACAAATGGAGGTTTTTGCATGAAGAATTATTTCCTTCCCAATAACAGAGAGCACAGCCCCACTCCCCTAGCCTCTGCTGCCATGAGACCCTTCAAAACCTTCGTCCATGTAGGCAGGGTCCTACATGCTGTCCAGGGGAGCTGATTACCATGCTAGTAATTCTAACCTATTTAGTATCTAAGTGTGAGCTCTGGAGCCTTATATTCTGGAGCATTTCCTGCTCCACAGAAAGCAAGCCTTCCCACCTCTATCCACAGTGCTCTCCTTGTCTCATGTATCAACTACATGAGATTGCCAGGGGAAAGGGTGTTTGAGAAATGGACCAACACCTGGTGCATCTACAGTTAAGTGCTCAAGAAATTACGAGTTATTATTAGTTTCCTTATCTTGGGGGCATAAGCATTTAAACATCCTTCAAACAGCATAATTCTTCTGATTGCTGTAACCAGCTGCCGTTTCAAGAGGGTGGACACTTCTTAGCAACACTAACTTCTCAGTCAGGTCAGCTCCGTCTATTCCAAAAGGATGCCTGCCTGTGTGTGCTGTGGCCTAGGCCTGGCCCTGGCCCGGTGGTGACCCACACTCATGGGTGGGAAAGACTTTGGCTAGAATTTACATCCATTCATTCCACAAACATTTGCTGTGTACCCTTCTCTGACTATCCACCACAAGTCACATAAACACACATCAGGAGGTGTTTTCACTAAGTGTGCACATGGGCCCAGATACTACCCAAGTCTGTAGTCTGGTGTGGTGTGTGGTCTAGTAACTCCACAAGTAGGGTTCCCATTATTATTTTCTGAAAGAAGAAATAACCAAAGTCAGGCAAAAATAGTTCCAGAACATAGCCTGGCTCTGACTCCTTTGGGTGCCATAGCCTCTGAACTCATGAACCCGAGCCTTGTGGCCTGCCACTCTCTCCTGCCCTGTTATAATGCAAGGTCAGTAGGTCACCTGTCTCTCTGTTGAGTGTGGGGTTGTCTGAGGAGACCATAGTGAACGTGCCTTTGTTAGCAAGTGTTAGAGGCCAGCCTTTGAAAGTCTGTGCTGGCACATTCCTGCAGTCCCAGCACTCTGAAGCTGAGGCAGAGAGATCATACAGTCATGGCCAGCCTGGAAAATCTAGTTAGATTCTGTCTCAAGCAAAGAGTTGAAATTGGGTGTGTGTGCAGCTCTGTTGGTATAGGGATTGCTTAGCATGTCCAAAGCCCTGGTTTCATTCCTAGCACTACCTAAACCAGGTACCGTGACCCACACCTGGTGGATGTAAGAAGTTTCAGAAGTTCAAGGTCATCCTTGGTTATATAGTAAGTTAGGGAGGAAGAAAAGGAAAGAAAGTTTATAAAAGAGCAGATATCCAGTGGGAAGTCTCCATTCCTTATAATAGTCTTGAGTCCTCCATTTTGGTTGAAACCCTGGGATGGGGAATATGGCTGCCTAGGGGGTCCCTGGAATGATGCAGTGACGATCACTAGAGAAACTTAGATGCAAAGAGGTAGACTCAGCGTTTAAATAAATCACAAAGTGGAGCAGGGTCAGTGTGCCCATTCACAGAGTCTCAAGGGACCTTTCATTCTGCAGTTTTGTACTGAGTACCTACTGTGTGCCGGGCATCGAGATGGGCTTGGTTCTCACCGTTGCAGCATGCCTTGGTGGGGGCCCGGCAGTAAGTGAGCTGACAACTGCACAGGCTCAGAAGGATGTGAAGAGGGCTCTTCTGGGTAGCAGCGAGCACAGGACGGGGTGGATGCCTGGACAGGGAGAGCAGGAGAGCCAGGGACACCCTTTAGGATGCCTGGGACGGCCTGGTGGAAATGAGATGGACATCTGGGAGAGGGAGGCCACTGAGGATGAGGGAACACACTGGGAGGCCTTCTAGGACCTCAGACTTCCCTTGTAGCTGGGGGGAAGCAGGAGGCATGAAGGTTCTAGAAACCCAGAGAAGGGCTGCTTCATGTCCCAATGTGGTAATTAATGCAGGAAGTAGAGTCATACGGAGGGAGGGGGTCAAAACTGAACATAGCTGTGAAACCTCCCGCAGGGTGTCCTTTGCCGGGTGAGACTGGGGTTAGGTAGAACCCTGAGCAGAAAACTGGGTCATCTGCCAAAAGAAACTGTAGACGGTCGAGGATGTAGCTCAGTGGTGGAGTGTTTGCTGAGTGCTTGTGTTTAATACCTAGAACGAAAAACAAACAAATAAAAAGCTATGGAAATGGAGGCGCTCTCCAGGAAGAGGCAGAATACAGGGAGGTGGCGGCCACACTTAACTCTTTGCTATGCTTGGCCTCCATCTTCATCCTGCCTGGTCCCAACACCTGAGCACCCCCCCNGTTCCCTTCCCAGCACAGCTGGAACAGCTCCTTTCGGGTGCTGTAAGCACCTGAACGTCCTAGGGCAGGGCCAGAGCCTTGCTCATCAGACTATGGCCTCACACGGACTCAAGTACTGTCTGGTGATGAATGAACAGAAAGCACTAAAACACTGTTGCTGATGCTGCCAGTTCCAGTGAACCAGGCAGGCCGAGAAGTTTGGGTTTCCAAATTTCTTTTACAAAACCAGAATATATTTCAGAAGCAGAAATAATCAGAGGCTATGGCAACACTGTTTGTCCACCTTCCAATGTCAGGCTCTGCCCAGCACCTCTGCAAGTCACCGTCTGCAGAGAAGACCAGAATCAGTGTGACGTGTCAGATGGAGTTTCCTGGAGGCATAAAGTTAGGACACCAGCTCAGCTCTCTGATGGTGGCATGATGCCTTTTTGTTGTGGTTTTAATAATTAAGCTTTACACTTAAAACATATATTTACTGTTTGTGTATGTGCATACGTGTGCATGCATAAGCCACAGCACAAGCATGTAGAGGTAAGAGGACAAATTGCAGGAGTTAATTTTCTCTTTCCACCATGTGGGTCCAAGGAATCAAGCTCAAGAAGTCAGGCTTGGCAGCAAATACCTTTCCCCATTGAGCCAGCTCACTGGCCCAGCTGCTGTTTGAAATAAGCATACACGTTGTACTTAATCACCATGATATATTATGCCTTCTAAAGAGTATATAAATCTGTCACTTAGGTCAGTCCCACAGATTCTTAGCTCAGAAGGTATTGTGAACAGTTTCTCCTTTACTGTCTTGTCATACATCCTGTCTGGAGTGAGAGCTATAAATCAGAAGTCAAAAGGGTATCTTCACGAGAAGAATTTGGGAACTTCCTTGGGGTAAGCGGATTGTCTCTGCTGGTCATGTTTACTCAACTCTGATGGCGAGCTGGTATCTGATAACCAATTTTTCCTGAAGCAAACTCCCTTTTTCTCTCATTAAAAAAAGGAACATAAAAACATTGTAAAATGTAGGTAAGTAAAGGAAGAGGGAAGGGAAGATATGCCATATTTGCAGGGGAAGAAAAGGATTAGCGAAAGGAGGAGCAGGGGGTGGGGTGGGGTGGGGAGGGCACTGGAGAGATGAATAAGAACAAAATCTAGTAATAATATGGATGGAAATGTCAGAGTGAACTCCATTCCTTTGTATGCTAACCAAAAGTATTGGTAAATTCTGGGGCTGGCCATGTGGCTTCGTTGGTAGAGTACTTGCCTGGCAGGCTTGAAGCACTGGGTTCAAGTCCTAGCACTGCCTGCATAAACCAGGTGTGGAGGTGCAGGTCTGTAATCCTAGCCCCTGGGAGAAGGAGGCAGGAGAAGCTCAAGATCATATTTACTGTATAGAAAATTCTTACTGTATAGCAAAGACTGTATTATCACAGGCCAGTAAGGGCTACATAAGATCCCGAATTAATGAGGGAGGGAAGGAGGAAGAGATAAAGAGAGGAAAGTGAGGAGGGAGGGAGATGGGATAAACCAACAGAATCAATGAAAATCTTGTAATTGAGTCAGGGGAGGGCTATAAAAGGTGAAATGAGGGGTATGTAAATCTTTGAAATAATGAGCTTTGCCTGGGAAGGTTCACAACAGGGATGCTGTCTATCGGGCCTGGATAGAGATGGTTACTAGGCGGATATCCTTCCTGAATTATTTGTCAGTGTGTAAGGTTGGAGTGGCCTTTGTATAGAGTTGTATTAGCTATTTTGTATCATTGTGACCAAAAGTCACAATTTAGGGAAGGAAGGGTTTCGTTTGGGTCAAAGTGTCTAAGGTTGCAGTCAGCCATGGTGGGGAGGGGGTGGTGGGATACAGCTGCTCGCATCACAGGGGCCAGAAAGTAGAGAGGATGCGTGCTCTCCCAAGAGCCTTTACTAAGAGCACTCTTTCCCTCCTATTCCAACCTGGTCCCCAGGCTGTGGCGGGTGTCTTTCTCCCCTAGTTAATCCTGTCTGGACACCCTCTCCCAGATACACCCAGAGATGTGATTCTTTCCTAATCTCCTCAGCCCTTCTCAGCCAGATCAAGTAGACACCGAGATTACCCATCATAGTTGTGATTCTGGTAGAATCTTTATAAGCAGGATCCCTTTCTTCTTAATCTCCTGGCATGATTTATTTGATCATTTATTTTTTATATTAGGATGGACACACACAGTTCCACATGGTTCTGGTAACTACCAGGCAGGTGTGTGGCCTCGGGACCTGTTTTTTGGCCCCCTGTGTAGTGAAAATACCTTACTCTATCATCGGCATTTTCTTATAAAATTTCATAAAGCCAGGAGTGATTGCCCATGCACAGAAGGAGGCTTTTGGAGCGAGATCTTAGGAACTTTAAGAAATCGTTCTGAGGTCATGATTTCCTATCCTTTGACACCATTTTCTTTCACAAATATAGGGATTAGAGACCACATTCCATTTAGGGTTGGAACCCTTTTTTGCCTCACTGGGGCTTCAGCACACCTGTCTATATCTGTGGTCGCCAGTGTGCTAAATGAGGGTCCTGTAGCAGGCAGAGATCTGAGTTCAGACTGGAGGCTGCATGGATTGTTCCAAGAACAGCAGTAACACAACTGCCAGTACTCAAGATCTCAGAGAGACACAAGTCTTTACTCATTCACCAAAATGAGGAACAATTTAACAAGTCCTCTCTCATTAGCTGGGGATGGCAGGAGTAGAGGAGCGAGTTTAGAATGCCCAGCCCATTTACAATCTATTTAACAAAGCTGGAAAGGGAAACAACCTCCTCCTCTCCCTTCTCAATGTATGTGTTACGTTTAAATTCTGGTTAATGGGAACCCACCACCACTGATGTAATAAGTCAATCAAACCGAATTAGTAAGTCCAGGTTTATTCTGAGCACAGCATTCCTGGGTGGCCCCAGGCAAAGTTGAGGAAACCAGGAGCTTGTTCTCTGAGGAGCATAAATACCCTGTGGGAGTGGTCTTGAGCATCTCTGGGGAGGGGTCATTGTTTGGCGGGCTTTCTCGGGGGTGGAGTCTAGACTGAGGCAACTCCAGTGGGAAAGGACTTGGGATGGAGCCTCTACCCGAACATTCCAGACTCTTTGGATATATGGATGCCAGCTGGTGTGATGCTTCCACCCAAACATCATGGATTATAATTAAAACATTTTATTTTATTTTATTTGTTTTGAGACAGGATCTCACTATGTAGTCAAGGATGGCAATTGCCATGCCTCAGCCTTGTTGAGATGACAGGCACATGGCGCCACATCTGGTATGGTTAAGGCATCCTACCTTTCTTTTTTTTCTTTCTTGTTTTTGCCCTGAAAAATTTTATTGGTAGTTCTTTATTTATTTTTGTTTTTCAAGACAGGGTTTCTCTGTGGGACGGTCCTGGCTGTTCTGGAACTCTCTTTGTAGAGCAGACTGGCCTTGAACTCACTGAGATCTGCCTACCTCTGCCTCCCAAGTGCTGTGATTAAAGGCATGCACCACCATTGCCCAGCTATTGGTAGTGCTCTTGACGTTTCTTTAACTACATACTTTTTGGGGCAATTTGTTGCCAGTGAAAACAATTAACCTTTAGTGTTTTAGACTGTTATTTTTGAAGGATGTTTCCGGCTTTAGTTTCCTCTTCTATGAAACAGGAAAATTAATAATGCGAGTTTCAATAAGGGTATTGCGAACATAACCACATCCCTATATATAGGAAGCAGTTCTTGGTGCACAGCAAATGTTCAATAAATATGAAATGCTTCTGTGTCTTGCTAATACTGGATATAAAACTATTTGACAACATTTTGAGTTTACTCAATTATGATTCATATTGGAAAATGTTAAAAATTTTGTTTTTCCCTAGTGTATTTAGTATTCAATAGTTATTGATCTAATTAATGAATGAATGTCTATGGCTCAGATACATATACTACTATATCAAAAATCATCGATATGACCTTTTACATTGTACATGCTCTTAAATACATGTTCTGATATTTGGGAGGCTTTGGGGTAAATTGTGTTCTACTTACCTTTGTTCTTATGATCAGGTTGGCACAAGGAGTTCAGGTGTGGGAAGATGCATTCACATCCATACTCCATTTCTACGGGCATGTTTATTCAATCGAAGCAATGGTTGCAGTAATAGAGTTCCTACTGTCCAGTAGGCCCCTCACACTTCGGCTTTGTAGTTAGTATCACTCTTTTGAGTTCAGCACAGTGCAACCATAAACCTCCATGCCTTTCAAGCATTCTCGCTGTTTGCCCTGATGCTGTCCTTTTTCCAGGGAGGAATAGGGCTCCGAAGTCTGGGTACCATACAGTATCTTGAAGAGAGATGGCCTATTCTTTGAGGGAGGCTGACAGTGTGTGTGTGTGTGTGTGTGTGTGTGTGTGTGTGTTGTTTGTTGTTATTTTGGAGCTTCAAGTTTCTGCTTTTTAAAAATTTATTAATTTTTATTTTGTGTGCATATGAGTGCTTTGCCTACATGTATGTCTGTGTGTCTACACGCACGCCTGGCGTTTGTGGAGACCAGAAGAGGTCATTGAACGTGGCAGGAATGGAGTTAATGACAATTGTGAGCTGCCATGTGGATGCTAGGAGCTAAACCTTGGTCCTGTGCAAGAGCAGCCAGCTCTTTTAACCACTGAGTCATCTCTTCAGCCCCAGTGTGTGTGTGTGTGTGTGTGTGTGTATGTATGTATGTATGTATGTATTACCTGAGGCAGGGTCTCATTGTGTTACCTGGGCTTGTCTCAAACTGCTTGGTTCTTACAATTTCCTTGCTATGGTCAGAGGAGCTGGATTACATGTGTGTACCTGACCTTAACACACAGGTAATTGAACACCCTCCAGGTAAACAATGCCTTAGCCCAGCTCCCGCTGTTTCAGCAATGTGTCACTGTCCTGGACCCTCAATCCTGTCTCCAGATGCTTGTGTGTGGTATGTTACTTCTAGTCTGAGACCTTTCTGAGGTCAATTTTCTCCCATTTAAAGAACCAAGCTTGTAGCTGGGTGGTGGTGGCACATGCCTTTAACTCCAGCACTTGGGAGGCAGAGGCAGGCGAATCTCTGTGAATTTGAGGCCAGCCTAGTCTACAAGAGCTAGTTCCGGGACAGGCGCCAAAGCTACATAGAGAAGCCCTGTCTTGAAAAACCAAAGCAAACTAAACAAAATAACCAAGCTTGTAAGAGAAGGCTCAAATACTCTTTGCATGTTAGCCCAGAGAAGTGGAAAGACCAGTCCTGGGAAATGCCTCCAGCTCTTCCCTGCCTATGACCCTGAGGTTCAGGCCTTCCTGGAGAGTGAGAGTTATAATTATGGTAACCCGCTGCACCTGGGACAGGTGGTTGTAAGAGGAAATGTCGTGGGCAGAGGAGGAGCAGGTTCTGGAATTCACTACCACACAGCTGTGTCGCACTCCGTGTAATAGTGTCCCACAGCCCCAAACGAGAACTGGGTTAGAGGCTAAGGAAGAAGCCAGCATTGAAGTGATATTGTTTTCCCTTTTGTGAACAGGAAATTCCGATTTGCACATTGGATTGGCCCAACCGCGTAGGAGAAATCTTGTGGGATGTGTTTTTTGTGACTTTCAACTTCCTGGTGCCAGGGCTGGTTATTGTGATCAGTTACTCCAAAATTTTACAGGTATGTTTGCTTCAGTGCTGTTCTGATCTTCACTCCATCTGGGCATTTCCAGTAGAATCTTAGAACTTCCAGGTCGGAGCATACCTTGGAGGTTCTAACAGTCTGATCCTGATTTGCTGGGCAGACCTTTTGCTAACCCCGTAACAGTGAGGGACGAGAGTTTGTATATTTATTTTGGCTTTTGTTTTCTAAATCAGCTATGTTCTGAACCTTTTCATCATTAAAATACTACCAGGTTACAAAAACATGAAGTTGAAAACAGGCACAGAGCTGTGTAACGCAGACGCTGAAAATCTATTATCTTCCCAACCTTAATGACCCAACTGTGGTCTCTGCGGTCATTCAGCACCATGGATGCTTGTGTGTAGGTTCAAATGGTCAGGCGGCTGTTGGCACTGTTCACTGTTCTGTTCAGATAGCAGATGCTGCGTCTTGATAATGTCCTTTTCTTTTTCACTCAACACCGTATCAGGAGATCTTTCTCTATCAGTTCCCCTATCTTATCTTGTTGGTTAAGAGTTACACAGCCTTCATTATATAGGTATGATATATTCATTTTTTGGAGTTTGGAGTTGTTTCCACTGTTTTCCCACAAACACAGCAGTAATCTACAGTGCCTACTCTGTAAGGTTTTTTATGGAATTATGGAAGTATCATATACTAATAAAATCACACCCAGCTTATGTATTCTGCTCACAAATTGAACACATGCATAAAGTGGCTCCTTGATGGAGGATAGAACTTGGCCAAAAGCCCTTTCTGTCTCTATGGGCCAGTGACCTAATCCTCAGGAATGTCCACTTCAAGTGTGTATGGCACAGGAAATAAATGATGTCTCCTAGAAAAGTAAATGTGTGTTCACAGACATATAAAAGATGGGCCAGACTCTGCTTCCTGGCTCATAAGGCATCCTCTGTGCATGGAAGGTACCACCCAACAAACACAAGCATGTACAGTTAAGTTCACTTGTAAGGTGTGCCTCCAAGCTCCTGAGCCCTCTTGGAGGTGTGCAGCAGTTGAAGTTTATAGCATCTTTTCTGTGGGTTGTGATCAACAGGTGTGTTGAAAAGGCCCTGATCACCTTTTGGCCACTTTTATGACCCCTTTATGGTTGTGTAAGCCTTCTCACAAACATAACCCACCTAAGGCTGCCGGTCCCAGGTTCTGTGGGAGATAGTGCTCTTGGATCTCTGAAGAGATCCAAGCTTGGACTTGTTCTAATATGTGAGGCAAATTCCAGAGTATGGAGCCCTGGAAATCACTTGCAATGGATGGCTTGGCATATTTAATGTTATAAAAGAATTAATTAGTATCACAAAATCACAATAAAAGAAGAGAAAGAAAAGGACAGAGAAAAATAGAATACATTTTTAAATGTTTGTACTATTTTGGTTTTGTTGAAGCTGGGACTCAGTCAATAGTTCTGGAAAGTCTGTAACTCCCTATGTGGATTTGATTGGCCTGGAACTTGCATTAATCCTTCTGTCTTTGCCTCCCAAGTGCTAGGCTGCATTTTAATTGCTTATTTTTTTAAAACAAGTATGTGTGTAGTGTTTCTCATGCAGCAAACACTAACAAATCTTATCCTAACAAGATCCTCAGATGACATGACCCCGAGATGTTGTGCAGTTTACCCAAAGTCCCCCGGCTTATAGGTGCCAGCTTCAGTATTTAAACCCAGGCAGACTGGCCCCAGAGTCCCATCCAACACTTCTACCCCTCAGAGGTTTGTTAAGAGTGCTGCGTGCAGAATGTTGGCAGGGAGCGGGTGTGGTTCAGGAGTGTGCAAGTTAAAATCTGCCTAGAAGGATCTTTGACGAAGAGGCAGCTGGACGATGATGCTGTGATCTAAAGCAAGAAACACCTCAGCACAAGGGAGAGGGTTTCTGTGTCAGCACCAAGCTAAAGCAAGCTGTTAGTTAGCGCACAAACATGAAGGGCCAATGAGGGGCCTGTCGGAGAACAAAGAACCATGGGAACAGATGAGGCTTGGAAGGTTCTTTTAAAATTACCAAGCTTTATGCCGGGCAGTGGTGAAACATGCCTTTAAAACCAGCACTCTGGAGGCAGAGGCAGGCAGATCTCTGTGAGTTTGAAGCCAGCTTGGTCTACAAGAGCTAGTCTAGGACAGGCTCCAGAGCTACAGAGAAACCTGGTCTCAACACCAGCCCCCCTCAAAAAATCATTACCGAACTTTGTGTCTTTACTGCTGGTTTACTTTGCTATGTTGCTTGGGCCTGCTACTTCTCTGGGCTCCATTTCAATCATAGCAAATTGGCAGCCTTAATTTTTAGGGTGAAGTTGCCTAAGGCAAGGCTGTGAGAACTGCCCGCCTGGGCACAGTAGGTCCTGAATAGTACGGCGGATGCTATTTGCTAGGCTGGGCTGTTCTTCTAACCTTTCCCTCTGGGTGGGACAGCAGTGTCTAAGCTCCCCTTGTGGGCTTCCACTCGTGAGACCCGGAGAAGTCAAGAAGGCTCTGGTGACACACCCTCCTGTGCGGAGTGTGATTTCCCCTCCACCGCAATCTCGATCTCAAGACTGGGCCTTTCTGTCAGGGAAGATCAGACAGCCCCTTCAGGATGAGGGAGGGGAGAGAGCCCTCCTTCCACTCCTCTGGACAGCAGTGCACCAGCTCTCCCCACGCTTGAGTGGAAAACTCTCAGCCCTGCACATCCACACCTCAGACCCCTGCACAGCTTCCGTGTGCAGCAAAGGCCTGTGTAGTTTGCAGCTGTGGAAAGCCATCTGAGTGCTAGGTCACAGTCCAAATTTAGACCCCTTGCTTCCTTACACACTAACCAGATCCAGAGCCCCTACCTAATCTGGGCTGTAGCAGGAGGCCACTTGTTCGTCCAGGCCACCGGGCTATTTTAGACCCGAAATAATCAACCGATACTGTTTTAATTAAAACACTGCTTGGCCCATTAGCTCTAGCTTCTTATTGGCTAACTCTTATATTAATTTAACCCATTTCTATTAATCTGTATATCGCCACATGGCAGTGACTTACCAGCAAAGATTCAGCATGTCTGACTCTGGCGACTCCATGGTGTCTCTCTCTCCACCTTCCTTCTCCCAGCATTCAGTCCAGTTTTCNTCTTATATTAATTTAACCCATTTCTATTAATCTGTATATCGCCACATGGCAGTGACTTACCAGCAAAGATTCAGCATGTCTGACTCTGGCGACTCCATGGTGTCTCTCTCTCCACCTTCCTTCTCCCAGCATTCAGTCCAGTTTTCTCCGCCTACCTAAGTTCTGCCCTATCAACAGGCCAAGGCAGTTCCTTTATTCATTAATGGCAATCACAGCACAGAGTGGACTCCCACATCACTGGACAATTTGTCTTCTGCCTGAACCCCGAATTCCCTCCTGTCTCATGTCTAGGTGGGCTGGTGCCTCAGAAGATGGGAAGTGTGTCAGAGGCTGGACAGGGCCTCACAGTTGGCATCTCCTCCCCGAGAAGGTGCACAGCCCAGGCACACTAAACTGGCCCTCCTGCCAGGCCTTTTCTGCCAGGAGCATGGCTGACTATCGACTCCACTGAACATCAATATTGAATTAGCCACATTCGCCGGTCGAGGATCTATCCCTCCACCCCACCTCACCAGTCTTGCCTCCTCTTCCTGTCTCTACTGCCTCTAACTTGGGCTCCATTTCTGGGCTTGGTAGGTGCTCTTCTCCTATTATCCTATTCTTTAACTGCAAAGCAGCATCTTTCAGGCTGCCCTCTGGAGCTCCATGGGATGATGGGTGTACAGAGAGAGTCCTGCAAAGAAACTTAAGAAGCACTGAATTAGTTGCATGGGATTCTCTACTGTGAGACTCAAGAGCCTTTTTATGCTAATACACTTTGGACATCTCCAACACATGAATTAACCAGGTGGTGGTGCTAAATCTGATCACAGAACCCACTTCCACATACAGAGCATCTCTCCCGGCTGGTCCTGCACAGAGCCCCCAGGAGGAAGCCCCACTCTAACCTTCGCTGGTTCTGACCTGAGCAACGGTTCAGAGTGGGCATCCAGGTGTCTCTTCCATTGCTGATCTTGCTTCATGTGCTGGGCAGTGACTATTTTTGCCTTCTGCCCTCTCTGCTTCCTCTTTCCTTGTGACTCACACATGCCATACACTTTCAGTAATATTTTTCCTATTGACAGTTTTCCCAAAGGAATAGGTACTCAGTGATTCTAAGTGCTTTGGATCCGACTGTGAAGGCTGGCAGCTTGTGAGAAGACTTACAAGTTTACCCGGCAACCATAAGGATGATGGGCTGTGATGTCTCTGTCGTTGTAACTGTTCTCCTGTGCTTCTTATTCTCCCTTCCACTGGCCACATACACAGGGCGTGGGAGTGCAGTCTGAGCTCTTCTTACTTTTTGCTCTGGGTCCAGGCTCTTCAAGAGAGCTTAGCATATAGCAGGTAAATATTTCTCAGTAAATATTGGTGGAATGAACCAGTGACTCTATGGTGTGCAGACGGAATTCCCTCTGCTTATCGCAGTGTTTAGCTGAGGAACAAAAGTCTGCTCCAACAGAACACGAAGCCTGGTCCTTACTACCTACCACTGGGGACCGTGGTCAAGTGATAGGCTTAGATTTGGGTCCTGAGTTCTGAAGGCACCTGTTGAAGTTTCCAGGTTCTTGTGTTCTAGAAAAAAATAATTGCACCAGGGACACATAATAATAGACATAGGGATAGGTAGATTAAGAGGAAGACAGCCCTGAGAATGGGGGTAATCTAATATGAGCTGTGAGAAGGCTTCCATTTTAAAACAAACACCCCCAAAGTGGGCCTTTAGTGTTATAGCCCTTCGTGGGTAATTTACATAGCATTTAGCTCTCCTTTGGTTGTATATTGCACACGTACATGGCAGGCAGGCTTTTCTTGAACATGCTTTTTTGTCGCATGGGGGTTGGTAGGCATTTCCAGTCCTTTGCCATCTGGCTTTTTCACGTGTTTCTTGACTCTACTCTCTTGGGCTCTTGCTTTTCTCCAAAGTCATATTTCTTTGGAGGTAGACCTCTGGGAAGGTGGGGCCTCTCCTCTGATGATCCTAACCAGCACACTACTGACTAGCCAATGAGCACCACGGAGGAGGCTAAACCCCTAGGGCCCCAACTTCTGTCAGCAGGAATCCCCTTCCCTGCCAGCCTCCAGCTGGTGTGTCCTGGCATGGCAGAGGGGTGCTGGGTGGAAATAGGGTTCCCTCCTGGCCTTCAGAAGCTCGTGTGGCTCCAGTGAGTCACAAAAGGTCTGTTTTA
>LOJH01054294.1:0-12052 GCA_001685095.1 Ellobius talpinus
TGTTATTTCGGGGTATAAGCTAGCCATGCGGGAGCCGGGTGGGACGAAAAGCAGCCCCGCTCCCTATTCACTACAGATGTCTGGAGGAACTGTGTGCTATTGAGGGGGTCCCTGTGTCCACAGGTGGAGGAAGAAAGGCTCTCCATCATCAACAGAGACAACTGGCTGCTTCTGCAGAGGGTAGCCTCTGCCATGAGAGCCAGGGGACAGACTGACAGTGGAAATAGCTTCACACACAGAAGGTAATAGAAGGGCCCTTGTCTTAGCAAGCCCTAGGCTAGACCTGGATTCAAGGGCAGGGGGCAGAGTCATGGTGATATAGAGGCAAGGTGTTCTTTCCAGTCCTAAGAGCCAAATTCAAAGTGCCCATAGGCTCCCTAACTCAAGACCTTCCTTGAGGCTCTAAGGTATATCAAGGCACAAGAATAGGCCCAGAGTGACAGCTGCCCAGCCACATGCCTGCTGTGCTCCAGGAACTGCCCATAGAACCTTCCCAACCTCCATCCTCACAATGACCAGGCAAAGCAGAGGCTGCAGAGCTTCTCATTTCATAGTGGGGAAACTGAGGTACAGTGAAGCTGCACAACTTGGCCAAAATCGCCATCATTGTGGAGGGTGCAGAGTATGTGCAAGTCGCAGAGCACCCGCCAGCCTTGCAAAGTGTTAGATACTTGTCTGGTAGAGGGCAGAGGGCTCAGACATGATGCCCTGGTGAGAGCATGGCTGTCCCCTTTACGCCGGCACTGTCCTCTGAAACCTGTGGTTTCTTCAAGCTTAGAACTCTGCTTCCCAAGAGGATGAAGGGCAGCAGGCCTCCATGTTCCAGGAAACCAACCTATGAACACTCGCATGAGTCCTTTATCCTCCCTTCTGCAAAAGGAGCGGTGCTCCTCCATCCTTGGTAGCCATATACTCTGGGAGACCTCTCTAGCCTTCCCGCTTTGAGTAGAGTCTTGCTGGTAACCATACAGGGTCACAGCGATGCAGGCTTTCGTGCAGATGCTCCTGAACTCTTTAACACTTTAAAGCTGTTTCCAGATTCATAAGCTACAGACCAGCACCCAAGCCGCCAGCTTAGGCAAGAGACAGAGGTGCTGTCAATGGGATCCTGTCTGTTTCACAGACACAAAACTGTGTGATTTAGAAAGTATAAATATAGCTGGCCATTTTCTTAAGAAAGAAGCAACAGTCAACACTTTGAGAGAAACTATTCAGCCAATAACTAGAGATTTACTCCTGACTTAATTTTTCTGTCTTCACATATGGCACTTGGTAAACAATATCTTACAGTGAAGGCATATAGTTTGATGGGTTTGATATGTCACACACTGAAACCCATCTCTGTTTTATTTGTTTGTTTTCGAGACAAATTTCTCTGTGTAACCTTGGTTGTCTGGGAACTCACTTTGTAGATAAGGCTGGCCTTGAACTCACAGAGATTCACCTGCCTCTGCCTCCCAAATGCTGGGATTAAAGGCAAGCGCTTGAAACCCATCTCTTTAGTGAAGATGGTGCATGCCACCCTTGCCCCCAACTCTTCTAGTGCCAATCATGACAGCCAGGCTCCGGAGGTTACAAGGAATGTGGTTGGCTCTGTTACTGTATGCATGTTCTACAGAATGACATTGATTTATTTTGCTATTGTTATTTGGTTTTCGAAGACAGGGTCTCTATATAGCCCTGGCTCTGCTTCCTGAGTGCTAGGATTAAAAGTGTGTGCCACCATGCCTGGCTAGATTAACACTGTTGAGGACATTGCTGGGTCATCCTTGGGCTGCTGAGCGGCACCCTCTACTGTAGGCCACACTCTGTTCATTCATCTATTGAGGAGCATTTTAGTTTGTTTTTGGTTGCTACTAACAAGGTTACAAAGATCATTTATGTTAAAAAAAAATGGACCTGTGTCTTTAGAGACCAACAGCTCAGTAGAAAGCAGAGCCTTCCAGAGAGGGATCCCCTCAGGGAAAAGGAGAAACTCCTTCAACATGCAGCCAGCAAAATCGGTGACAAGTATCCACAGACAAACAACCAAAGTCAACCATTTAAAGCAGTGGTTCTCAATCTGTGGGTCTCGACCCCTTTGGAGTTGAAGGACCCTTTCACAGGGGTCACGTATCAGATATCCTACATATCAGATAGTTACATTGTGATTCCTAACAGTAGCAAAACTACAGTTGTGAAATAGCAACAAAATAATTTTACGGTTGGGGTCACCACAACATGAGAAACTGTAGTAAAGGGTCACAGCATGAAGAAGGTTGAGAGCACTGGTTTAAAGGTTTTGTATAGCACATGAAAAAGCATTTAGTCGAGAATATCTATCACAACAAGGGAGAAAGCTACGGTATTTGAACTGTGCCCCACCCCAAGCTGGTTCAACCTTGGAAGCTGTGTTGGAGCCAAGGCTAGTTCTACCCCACAATGATCTCTCTAAAATATACACCTGTACCTGGTTTGAAGCATTTAACACTTTCAGAACAGGCTAGACTCCTCCTGCATCTGTCTGCCGGGCTTCTCCACATGGTCGCTGGGCCTTCCTCCCCTTCTTGCTGTCAAACTTCCTTCAAGGCTCTGTTCAGCCTTGGCCCCTGGCTGCTACCACTCACCCTTAGGGGCATGACGTCATTACCCACTCAGTGCCCACCCCTCCACTGGGCAGAAAGCATCCTAGCACATGGATGGAGAGGCATCCATGAGTTTGTGAGTGTTTCTTAGTGGGAAGCAAATGAGAGCCCTGACATTACCCAGAGCCTATCAAGCCTGGTGATACATGATCCTTTTGTGAATACAGAGTGAACTTTCTGTACCATAACTCTGGGTTGATGAAAGAATGAGTGTATTCCTTTCTGGAGTCTAAACAGGAAGACAAGAGAACAGGTGCCTATGGAAGCGCGGAAACAAAACAAAGTCATCCTGGAAAGACTTGGAAGCTCAGAGCCCTGGTTTGGAGCACAGAGATGGTGGGAGGACAGGGATGCCGTGGCCAGACGCACCCACAAATGCAGACGCACCTGGAGAAAAGGTACCTGCAGTTCTTGTTGTAAATATGCAGCCATCTAATCCTTGACTTCTTCAGGTTCATTGCACATAGATATAGATCCACTAAGTCCTCGCTGTTCGGTGCCTTCCACACACTTGTTGGTAGGTAGCTGTCTCAAGTCGCAAAAGGCATAGTGAAGCCTGGGCAGTTCTCCCCCAGGGAATTCACCCATTTTTCTTCCCAAATTTACAAGGAGATAAAATGAGTTCAGCTGATTGGTTACAGGCTCAGGAGCCAGGGACAGTTTGGTGAGAATATAACCTGATTAGATAGTATGCTTCAAAACTCATTATATGACTACCTGAATTACCTGTTCTGCGCAGAATCCAGGACAAAAAAAACCCCAATACTACAACCTGGAAGAATTTGCTAGAAAACTTAGACTCTAACTCCTTCCTCTTCATCGAACCCAAATCACTGGCAAGTTCTTAATTCTGAATGAAGAACAATTTAATTCTGTCATCATTATTCTTACAAATGTCTCAATGAACCAAGGTAATTGAGGGTTTTAAATCTTCGCTCACTGTCCTTATCCATGATGCCGTTTTCAAAACCAAGTCTATTCTAGGGAAATGTGCAGATACCAAATTAATAATAAGTATGCCAGGACATAGAGCCTGCCCTGATCAAATCCCAGGCCAGAGATTCCATCCCACAGACCCCTTCCCTGTGACACCTGGTCTTCTAGTCCCCACTGTCCCCATAGGCACTGAACTTGGCTCATATTATTTCCAGTTATGTGATCTTCCTATTATTTGCCTGGACATTTCTTCTAAATTTCCAAGACTGTGAACGTGTTCTCCCATATTTTTTCTTAAGTTATTAATAAAAATAGAATTTTTATACATTGTGTAAATTTGTTATCAAAGGATTTTAATTTTTTTAGACAGAATTTCACTGTGTAGTACAGGCTGGTCTTGAACTCAAATCCATCTGCCTCAGCCTCCCAATTACTAAGACTGCAGGCTTGCATACCCTGCCTGGCTTCAAAGTTCATTTTTTCCCAAACATATTGAGAGTTTAAATAAATAAATAAATAAAAAGAATGCTGGGCGTGGTAGTGCACACCTATAATCCCAGCAGTCAGGAAGCAGAGGCGGGCAGATCTCTGTGACTTTGAGGCCAGCCTGGTCTACAGACTACAGAGCGAGTTCCAGGACTGCAGGGGTTCACACAGAGATACCCTGTCTAGAAATCCATAAATAAATAAATAAGTAAAATTTTAAAGACCTACTTAAAAATTAGTATTTCCACCTCTGCTAACCTTTATTTAAGTCTTATTGTTAAGATTTCTGTGTTGGTTTTATTTAAGGTAGCCTTTAAGGACAAAGATGAATTTTGCCTTTTTAGCTGAGAACAGAGCTTTTACTTACTAAATACTATGCTTGCTCTCATTTCCGGTTCTTCTTGTTTGCCAGGGGGCTTCACCCCAGCTCCTGGCATAAGACCCCTATCCAGGGAGGGTTAAGAAAGCCCTCCAAATGGTGACCCCCTCCCCAGGGAAGGACAAGACCACACCCACAGGCTATTTAAACTGCCCCCCAGAGAATGAAACATGTGGTCTCCTGGTTTTGCGAGGTCTCCCCTTTCCTCTTTTCCCCTCTCCATGCCACCCGGGAGCATTGCATTAAACATGGGCATCTTTTGATTCGGTTTAATTTGGTCTGACTGGAATTATTTGCGGCTGCGGAGAGGCTCGTCTTAAGAAATACCTAACACTTCTATTGCTTATGCTTTGTTCTTCTCCCGTCCTTTTCATAGCATTGATGGGGGGGCTTTTTTGGTTTTCCAGTGAAAATGTTTAGAAAACGCTCAGTGGTATCGCTCCATTCAACCAGTCCTTTGTTTGCTTGGACCATCTCACTCTCCCTGCTCTGTGTAAAAGGAAGCCATAGAGCTGACAAGAAAGAGAGACCCTAAGGGAGACACAAAAGGGAAAGCTCTTCGGCTTGGAAATTGTCCTGCAGCTACCGCCCACAATCTACACTCCACTCCACGTAGGATGTTGTCAGCCTTCCGGGGCTCCTGGGGCCCCCTCTTAAGGGCAACCCCCACCTCCTCTCCAACACTCAGCTCTGGGCCTATGGGGCCTTTGTCAGTGACTCTGGACTTTTCCTCTTCGTCAAAGACAGGAAACAGCTGCTTTAGCCTGTGGTGGGAAGGCAGCTTCCTGCAAGGGCGGGAGCCTTTCGGTCCATTGCATGCATTTCCAGGACCTTCACTCTGTGCATCCACAGGAGAGAGTGAGGGACCTAGGGCTCCAGGGTTACAGATACCTCAGCCCTAAGCCTCTCCCCAGTTTTGGGGTGCCTTGCTCTTAGGTGACTTCACTTTTTTTCTTTATTTTGTTTTTGATTTTGTTTTGTTTGAGTCAGGGTCTTACCCTGTAGTCCTGGCTGGCTTGGAACTTTGTAGACCAGGCTAGCTTTGAACTCACAGAGATCTACCTGCCTGTTTTTTCAAGTGCTGGGATTAAAGGCATGTGCCACCTCATCTGATAGGTGCCCCAACCTTTTATAGAAGTAAAATAATACATGAGTACTATTGTGTTATATGAAAATAGCAGGTATAAAAAAAAGAAAGGAATCCATTTTATAGGATTAGAAGCCCAGAATGCACCCTGCTGCCTGACCAGCTTGCTCTGGAACTTCTATAGGACCACTACAAACTGGATTATCATGAGCCTCCCACAGGCAAGCTGGAGAAGACCATCCTCTCTCCAGCTTTGTGGTCACAGCCTTCGCTAGATGACACAGCACAGCTATTTATTGTGTTTCTTGGACTGATAACCAAAAACAAACTATGCAGAGTAACACCGGAAGTGACCGGATATTGAATTAGACTTTCTTTTCTAGCTATTAATACTTTTGCTCAGTTACCATGAGCTCAAGTGGTTGTATGTAATTTCCCTAAAAACTTTGTGACTGTCACTTTACCAAATATATAAATAAATCAAACTGAGAACTTTAACCCAGATCCAGAATACATGACCCAAGAAGTAAGGACCCAGTGAATCTTGCAGAACAATTAAGGAGTCTCTAAGAATCCCCAACCTGTGTATTTTCCCTGTTTTAATGTAAGATCACATTTAAACTATCCTGTAACAAGGAGCTGGTAGTCTTTCTGCCTCAAGAAGTAACTTTAAAACCCATGCACACTTTTCCCTCTTT
Source organism: Ellobius talpinus (assembly GCA_001685095.1). Taxonomy (NCBI): domain Eukaryota; kingdom Metazoa; phylum Chordata; class Mammalia; order Rodentia; family Cricetidae; genus Ellobius; species Ellobius talpinus. The sequence goes on from LOJH01054294.1 coordinate 6,211, forward strand.
ATCCACCAAAGGCCTGTGGGGGTGGGGGTGGGGTGGGGTCGGGTCTAGGAAGTGAGGAGGAAGCATGCTTCATGTAAGCTGGGAGCAGCCCTTTCTGCAGAGACACGTTTCACTATCTAATTATTCTGTGTGTGTGTGTGTGTGCGTGTGTGTGTGTGCATGCGTGTGTGTGCAAGCTCTTTTTTTCTTTATGCTCAAACCCTTTAATGTATACTTAAAGGTCAGTAGCAAGTCTAATGCTGGTTCCTCAGACTACAAAGAATCTTCATTACAGAACCTAAGGGTCTTCAGTACATCGCACAAACGTAGTCCTTAAATCATGGAACTTAGAGTCAGGCAGGATGTGGGCTTTAGCTCTTTGGCTGTGTCACTGGACATTGTAAAACTTCTCATCTGAGCAGCGAGTACGACTGGAGTGCGGCCTCAGGCAACATACACGTGCCTTGTACACACTGAAGCAATGACCCAAGCACCTTCTTAACCATCCACTTCTCTGTCAGGTATGACAGAAAGGTAACCTCTTAGTAGCATATGTGTCATAAGTTTGTACCTGCTCTCTAAAGGTGGCCCCTGTCTGTGTCCCTGCTGCCTCTGCATCCTGGGGAACATAAGATTCCCAGGAACGCTTGGTGGCATTTTTTGCTGTCAGTGTAGTCTGTCACCAAGACAGAAGAGTTACCATTTGATCATATGAAGATTATCCTTCTCCTCCTGCCATCCCAGATGGTTAGAGACTGCCCAATCATTCCACAGAGCCAAGGCTTGGACCACACCTTCCCCCTACAGGAGGACTTCTGCTCTTTGCCCCTCTGAACCTTTTTATATGATGAATACTTTTATTATTTTTCCTTGCCCACCACTTTGATTGCTGCTTGATCAGTCAAGATTGCCTAGATTATACAAGGCTGACCTCTATCTACTGCAGGACACAATAAAAATAATTTCCTCCCTTTAGGCTATGCGGGACACCTAGCCCCTCTGGCTGCCAGTCAGGGTCCTAAATGTGATGAAACATTCAGGAAGTTCGGTTGGCTCAGTTGAGTGAAGAACCCATGCCTCCCCGTGCCCTGGCTGTGCACCTTATTCCCCTAACAGACATGGCTGTCACACCCAGAGGTTGGACTTGCTCAGAAGAGAAGCAGATACCTATGAGCTGAAGTCCTGCCATGCTGAAGGGACACTGCCAAACAATAAAGCCTGGAAGGTATATGACACGGCTGGGCAGAGCCTAAGGCTCAAGATGGCAGGTATGTGTGTCCTGCCTCACACAGGCTCAGCAGCTCAGGAGACCTCCTTCTGCCATGTGACGCCATCTCTTGGTTTCTAGGGAGCAAGTTTGTCTGTTTTGTTGACGTTAACCACGATATCTAAAAGAAACATGGTAGACCCATGAAAAACACTTCTGTAAGGGCCAAGTTAGTTCTTAGGTAACCTGTGAGTAGGAGACCACAGCTAACACTGTCCCTTAGAAGATGGCCGGAAAGGAAGAACTAGCAGCACTTCGGCAAGACCATGTGGAATACACCATTAAAGTTCGTCTTGATCTTCAGATCTGTGATCTGGGTTTCAAAACAACTTTTTCTTGTATGTAGGCTGACCAAGTTCCTGTCTGAGGACAAAAACGAGGGTAGTAAACCAGCAGCAATATGTGACCAAGATCTGAGAGCCTCAGAGATCTTCACCGCATCACAGGCCATTACCATTGTTCTTGGCTGTCCGTCAGAACTAGATGGTAACACCCTGTTGCTGAAGATGCCATGATGACGTGTAGAAATCTAGTTAGAACTGACTTGGAAGCTTCCTCCCTGCCGGTTAGCCTTCATGGAACTAGGAGGTGCCAGACAGGCTGCTGGGGGAGAAAAGCCATCAAGAATCTTACCCAGGTGTGAAGCTTGTGAGCTACAGTAAGGATCTGCTGGGCAAGAGTGTCATGGCTGTGATAAGGGCAACCAACTGCCTTCTGATTGGATGGAGTATGCGTCACAGGATAGAACGTGTTCCAGGTACTATAACGCTTGTCAAGAGCCTGCGGTCAGGGAGGTCAGGGGCCCTAGTAGGGAAACCCTACTGCTTTTTTGTTTAATGGCCGTGTTATCAAACTATCTCCTAAATATGTTTATATCTACAGATTAGTGCTACACTCGCCCTTGATCAAAGAAGTTTCTTAACTGCCATGGGCAGCAATTGAAACAGAGAATCCTAACTGGCCAAAGTGTAGAAAAGTGAACGAAGGTGGAGGACTTATCCCTAGATAGAACATGTCTATCAATTCCTACTGGGTTCAAGGAGCATCACAGAAGGGACAAAAATAACGGAAGAGCCAAAGGATAAGGAGATGCGTGGCAATAGACATTTTTGGCTATGACATACCTGCACTCATTGACTCGCCGTAGCCATGGTTATCCACACAAGACTTGCAGGATTTGGGGCCAAGCAGCATTAATCATGGATAGGAAAGGCCCTATGAAGCCCCAGCCTTCCCTTGAGGACTATTGGAAATTTATAGCCACTGGGAGTCTTGTTTTCTTGAGTGGGTAGCTCCAGTGAGTAACTTCCCATGTATTCTCATGCCGGTAACTCTAATTCAACCAAGTGTCTCACACACAAAGGAAAGAAGGTATGAAAGGGAGCTGGAGAGGTGGCTCCGTGGTTAAGAGCACAGTCTGCTCTTCCAGAGGACCCAGGTCGTATTCCCAGCCCCCACATGGGATTCCACAACCCTCTATGTCTCCAGTTCCAGGGAATCAACACCCTCTTCTGGCTTCCATGGGCTCTCCATGCATGTGGTTCAAGATATACATGCAACAAAACACTCATACATAAAACAAAACAAAATAAATCTTCAAAAAAAGGTGAAAGTAGACAGACTTGTTAGGAAAGAGGGCTTCAGTGGGAAAGAGGAAAGAGAGGATAAAGGGGCAATAAAACCCCTCTAATGTGTTATATACTTGTATGAGATTGTCAAAGAATAAAACGTGTTTCAAAGACTATATCCAATCACTGAGCATGTCATTTGCTGAGTCAGTGGCCCTTGGCAGCATGAGATATGGGCTACTGTGAGATTCTTCAAATTATGAAATTTAACTTGAGATAACCTTAGATTTCCCATGGATCTTCATGGGATCATGTTCAGGAAGCAACGCGGTAAGATCATCACCTCATCTTCACGCAAAGCCCATTTTCATATCACGGCTTAAACCCGATACAATGTAGCGAGATGCAAACCAAAGCCGTGTCTCCACAGGTCTTCATTTTGTTTTGTGTTTTTGTCTGCATGGAAGCTTGTACTCCTGGCACAACGTACGCTTCCTGTGCAGTCGAGAACAGAACTCCTCTGTCACATGGGTTGCCTACAGTCCTGGCAACTGTCATTGATGACTCTCTCCAGGACCCTGTGGCCATTGACTGTACTGATTCTGTCTTTGCTCAGAGGTCCGGTTGCCTCATTTTTAGCAGAGTGGACTGTCCTGCTCACTCTGCCCTCTGTACTGTCACCCTACAGTCCACAGGGAAGAGGCCTCAGTCCAGTGCAGACACCATCCACAGCATGCCGGGAAGAGAGAGCATATGCCAAACCTCACTCGGTACACTCAGGACGGCCCTTCAAACATGCAGTATGTCTCTGCTCTCACCTGCCTCTTTCTGTGCCTGCTGCTCCTCTCTTTTCCAGGAGACAAAAACTCCCTCCTGCTATTATGGGAAGTTCTGTTTCTGCCCCCAGTTCACACCTCAAACTTAACAAAACCAAAGGCTGATGCTAAACTGGTCCCTCACCCTGATTAGCAGTTCAACCCCTGTGTTTCCTGAACAGGACACCCTGTGGGTCCTCCACCACACTGAAGTGGCTAAGAAAGTATCTGCTAACAAAATATAACAAATATTTGAGATGACAATAGCTGGGACTGGGTGAGTGTCCATTGCTAATAAATCAGTTTTTATCCATACTATCACAACTCAGTCACTCAGTGTATATCAGATTTGCCAGGCTTTCACTCCTGAATACATGCAATATACATATATATATAGGTGTTTATGGCATGTATTGGTGTATTGGGTGTGTTAGTATGTGTGGTTTATGTGGCTTGTGTGGTGTATGTCATGCATGTGTTCTAGGGGGCACTTATATGTTGTGTGCATTGTACAAGTGTGATATATGTACCGTTTAGTATGTGTAGTGTGGTGTGTGCAATACAGAAGTATGTGGTGTATGTGTCAATGTGACTGGTGTGTGTCTGGTGTGATATGTATGCTTAGTGAGTGTGCACACTGTATAATGTGTATGGAGTGTGGCGTATGTGGAGGTGCACACTGTATGGGTGAGGATAGTGTCTGTGGGGTATGGTGAGGGGAGGTGCAGTGCACAATGCCTGTCTGTGCTCTATGCGCTGCCATACAGTCCCTGAGCTTCAGGCAAGGGGCTGGAGGTTGAAACACACAGAGACACACGGACAGAGAGACAGAGACACGGACCTCTAGTCACTGGTAAGAAGCCCTCTCTCTCTATTCAATAGCACCATGGAGGCTTATACACCCAACGGTCAGGTGGGCCAACCGGTGAAAACCTTATCCTCTGATCCTCAAGGCCAAGGCAACACGTGCTCGTGAAGCAGAGCTGGTAAACAACTTTGACACAGCTTTCAGTAACTCAGATCAGAAGGAAAGTAAAGATCGCTAGCAGGGAAGAGCAGCTGGAGGCCAGGATGCCAAATGGTCCCAACAGGGAGGTATGGTGTGTGCGGTATGGGCAGTGAGTGTGTACTAGAAGTCAGTGATGTGTGCAATACATGATGTGAGAAGTTTTAAGGTGATCATATGTTATATGTGGACCATATAGGGTGTGGTTTTGTGGTATGTGTAGTAAGTGTGAAGGGTGTGATGTCTCTGTGTGTGGCATATATGGGTTAGGGGTATAGCTTGTGTCTTAGGGCTACTATTGCTATGATGAAACACCATAACCAAAAGCAAGTTGGGGAGGAAGAGGTTTATTTGACTTCCACTCCTACATCACTGCTCATCATCGAAGAAAGTCGAGATGGGAACTCAAGCAGGACAGGAGCTGATGCAGAGGCCGTGGAGGGAAGCTGCTTACTGGCTTGCTCCTCATGGCTTGTTCAGCCTGCTTTCTTATAGAACCCAGGACCACCAGCCCAGGGATGGCACCACCACAATGGACTGGGCCCTCCCCCCATCAATCACTAATTAAGAAAATGCCCTACAGGCCAATCTTGTGGAGGCATATTCTTAACTGAGGCTCCTTCCTCTCAGAGGACTTTAGCTTGTGTCAAGTTTACATAAAACTGTCTAGTACAATTGACCTCTTGTCAACTTGACAAACACATCACTGTCAAGCCACAACCTTTGGCTTTTCATTCATTCCCAAGATCTCACATTAAAAACATAAATAATGGGTTTTTTGTTTTTTCCTTTTTCTTTAACATAAATAATGTTAAAAGTCCCACAGTCTTTATAAACTCAGACACATTAAAAGTTGAGTCTCACCGGTTGTCTCACCCAGCCTTTGGGTGATAGTGTGTGCCAGGTCTCATTGTGGCGTGTGATGCTATGCTTGTTTGATGTTGCTGGGAGATCTGCTCTTCTCTGAGGGCAGGCGGAGGGGTGTGGATCTGGGTAGGAGGGGAAGTGGAGGGGAAGGACTGAGGGGAGGAAGGAAGGGGAAACTGCAGTCAGGATGTAAAGAAGGAGAGAATCTTTTAAAATGTTCAGTCCCTTTAAAACATCCAGTCTCTTTTAAAATCCTAAATCTCTTTCAAAAGTTCAAAGACTCAACTATGGGCTGGAGAGATGGCTCAGAAGTTAAGAGCATTGCCTGCTCTTCCAAAGG
>LOJH01054297.1:0-12052 GCA_001685095.1 Ellobius talpinus
TCTGGAAGAGCAGTCAGTGCTCTTAACCTCTGAGCCATCTCTCCAGCCCCCTGGCTATTTCTTTTAACTTAAATTAACCTGTTTCTCTTTATCTACCTTTTGCCTCTGGGCTTTTTCTCTTTCTTACTCTCTTTCTGTCTGCCTTACTTTCCTGCTGTCTCTATGGCTGCCTGGTGGCTGCTTGGCTTCTGCCTAAGCCTATCCCTTGTTCTCTCTTACTTCGCTGTTCCTCCTCCAAGCCTCGATTTCTCCTCCCATTTATTTTCTCTGCCTGCCAGCCCTGCCCGACCTCTCCTGCCTAGCTATTGGCCGTTCAGCTTTTTATTAGACCAATCAGGTGCCTTATGCAGGCAAGGTGAAACAAATGGAACTCTTCTCATAATTAAACACACATCCTACATCGTTAAACAAATGCAGCATAGAATATGTAACGCACCTCGACATAGTTAAAAGGTCATCTTCACAACAGGTGTGTTCCAACACTGACCCTTGAAAAAATTTAAGTTTTGTTGTTATTTTTAGTTTTATTTATTTCTATGTGCATTGGTGTTTTGCCTGCATGTAGATCCGTGTGAGGGTGTCAGAAGCCCTGGAACCAGAGTTACAGAGAGGCAAGAGCAGCCATGTGGGTCTGGGAATTGAACCAGGTCCCTGGAAGAGCAGCCAGGGCTCTTAACCACTCAGCCTTCTCTCCAGCCCCAAGAAACTGAGTTACTGAAAATAACAAAAAAATCAGATCTGGGGGCTGGAGAGATGCTGCTCACACTTGTTTGTAACTCTAGTTACGGAGAATCTGGCAGCCTCGCAGAGACATACATGCAGGCAAAACAAATTCAGTGCATATAAAAATAAATATTTTTTGAAAGGCAATTTGCCTATTAAAAAATGAGATCTATCTCAGCTGTTGAGGCACACACCTGTGAAGTGATGAAGGACTTTCCCATGAGGCAAACCACATCGTGAAGCTGTACAGGTCTGCCCCTAAAGCTTAAACATCTGATTTTACGGCCTGTATAATCCGCTGTCTTGAACTATGCTTCTTTTGACCCAAGGGAGTCGCAATTCTGAGCTAGGCTGCACGCTCACTATGCTTGTAGTTCAAGTTCAGCGGGTTTTGATTTCCTCATGTAGCATGATGTGGACTTGGATTGTTTTCTAATAACGAGAGTGTGTTTACCCCAGTACATCCTCACTCTCCCTAGGTTCCTTTTTCTTCATATGCAGACCCAGATCCTCCATGAGTTTTAGGGATCCTTACTGGAACACAGGACACACTGAAACTAGTGAGAACAAGGGGACCATTGCATCCTCCAATAAGTCTGCTTGCTTTCAACGTCTATTGTGGTTGGTGTATTTGCTTAGACAGGTATTATATGCCTCACTTTGGCATTGAGCCTGGCGTCTGCCTCGACCTCCTGAGTTCCGGTATTACCTGAGATCACAAGCACGCCCCAGTGTGGTTCTGAGGATTGAACCCAGGGCTTCTTGCCTGTTAGGCACACACTCTACCTACTGGGTCGTATCTCCAGCCCTGAACTGTAAATCAAAATTGGTTTGATTATTGAGAAATTGTGGTTCCTTAATGGGAACTTTGGCAGTGGGAAGTGATTATGTATGGCAAGCCTTAACCCTTTATTTTCTAAACTCACTTAACCCACTTATGCACCAGACATTGCAGTTTTAGTTCTTATCTTCAATGCTGCTAAAACCTGCCCTACAATGACAGCGCTGTTCTCAGACCACACCTTCAGGCACTATGCCTACCTGCGAGACAGCCTCTCTCATCTTGTTCCTGCCCTGAGGGTAAGCTGAAAGTATTCCGCTTTGTTGATTTGTGGTGCCTTGTGGTGGTTAAATAGCAGACTATATGGGCTACGAAAATTCATCCGTCCACCATTCTCTTTTTTATCTTGGACTTTCTTACTGTGTTTTAAACAGTTTTTGAGATCTCTGTCATCTAGGCTTGGCTCAAACTTGCAATCTTTTTTTTTTTCAGGACAGGATTTCTCTGTGTAATAGTCCTAGCTGTCCTGGAACTCGCTCTGTAGACCAGGCTGGCCTCGAACTCACAGAGACCTGCCTGCCTCTACCTCCTGAGTGCCACCCCCGCCTGGCAAACTTGCAGTTCTTTTCCCGCAGTGTTCCTATACTAGGGTTATAGGCGTGTGCTGCCACGCTGGACTTCCTGTGCCTGTGCTCCTTTGTTCACGTCCTCCAACCATGTCCCCCCTTCCCTCCTTCACTCGCTTCTCTGTGCTGAGCATGCAATTAAGGATTAGTTACATAATGTTAGGCAAGAAAAAAAGAATATATTTTAGACTGGAGTAAACTTGTAATACTTATTTATTTTTACATTTATGTAGTATGTGTGTGTGTGTGTGTGTGTTTGTGCAGAGCACACACATGCTGGGCATGCATGTGGAGAAGCCAGCTGGTTAGTGGGTATCAGTTCTCCCCAGGGTCTCTGTGTGTAGGTAGTCAAAAGACGTTTTGGAAGTTGCCTCTCTTCTACCATGTCAGGGACAAGACCTCAGACTTGACGGTCAGTTTCTTTTCTTGCTGAGCCTTCTCACTGGCCCTCCATCTCTTTCTTAAATCTTAGAAGTTACTACTTCTAACAATTAGATCAGGAATTACAATTACCTTCCTATAAAACATTTTACAGCATGCTTCATAAGCTGATTTGGGAATAAGTCATCACACTCCCATGATATGAAACACAAGTCTTAAAACTAAATGTACCACACAAATTAACTTTTAGTTCTATTCCTAAGCTCAGCAACAGAAATATGATGCAATTCTCTTTTTTCCTACTATGGTATTGGATAGGCTGGGTTAGCATTCTCATTTATATTTGTGCTCGCCTTCCTAGTCTTTTGCCTTGTGTTCTTCCCTCCTGTTCCTCCCTCCATCTCTCTGCTTCTGTTGCATGCGTGTGTGCGTGCGTGCGTGTGGCCATCCCATAAGCCGACCACAGGATTTGCTGATACTGCTGTCCCGCTATTTTTCAGTTGCCAGGGAGAAAACTGGTGTCATCAGCCGTCTCTCCTGCCATCACCCCCCATGAAGACCCTTCCCAGCAGTTCCTGCAGCAGAGCCTCGACAGGGTGTACAGTGTTCAGCATCTAGACCCACAGGGGGCCCAGGAACTGCTGGAGTTCACCATCAGGTGAGCCATCCTTGTCTACTTCCTCTGACACCTAGCATTTCTGTCGTGCTCAGCCTGATGGCTTTGAATGCCATTGTTACTTATCCAGATTCTCTGAATGCTAGCCTTTACTCTTGAGTGGTTTTGAGATTTTATTTATACTTGGGTTAGATTGTAGTTGTTTGTTTATTGTTTTTAGTGATGTTTTATTCATGAGTCAAAGAGTAGAGCAAATAGAAATAGTTACAAAGAGCTTACATCTTTCATCCCAGCACTTAGGAGGAAGAGACTGCAGATCTCTGTGAGTTCAAGGCCAGCCTGATCTATATAGCGAGTTCTAGGACAGCCACGGCTACATAGAAATCCTGTCCCGAAAAAAAAAAAAAAACAGTTAAAAAGCAGGTATTTCAAACTTTTCTCTCTTGTTAGATGAGTAACAGAAATGCAGAGAAACAATGGCTTGATGAGACAAGAGTTTCACCCTCCCTTAGGCCTGCAGGGCTGAGCTCATCATGGATCCAGGCTCACGTTTCCTGACTCTCCTCTGCTCCTTGTCTTCCTCTTGCCTGACAGTCCACTCTTCTTTCTAGTCTGCTTTTGCCTGTGAGAGAAAGGGAAGGGAGAGAAAAGGGCTTCATTCTGTTTCACTTATTTTGAAAGGTAGGCCCCAGAAGGTGCTTTTAGTGTTCTGTGTTGACTGGAATATAAGTCGTGTGGTTATATCTCGCGTTGGCGAGTCTGGATCAGTAGTTTTTATCCTAGGTGACTAGCATCTGGGTAATAATGGCACTATTAGGAAGGTACTGGGGAATTCCCAACACGCTCTGCTAGACCACATGACCCATATCTGACCAACCTTTTACAGCAAGTCTGCTGACCCTTTTGTACACTGTGGGCGGCCATAATTGGGAGCCAGGGCTCCCCTGCTCTTGGTAGCTCTTGTGCAGTTAGCCTCAGCGCTGTGTTTTTCTCTTCTCCATGATAGTGTTTAGTTTTGGAGGCCACTAAAAGAGGCTGCTGGCCCTGAGCCCAGGAAAATAAGCTGATTCCGGACTCATTCCCATCTAATTAAGCATTTAGGGCTTGTCCTTGACAGTTTTATTTTATTGGCACTAAAGCAAATGCAGAACGCATAAAAACAAGTCGATTTAGTCTTTAGCTGTGCTGTGACTGTTAGTGGGTTCTTGGTAAACACCTGCTGGGGTGTGTTCCCTTCGTGATCTGGTGTTTTTATTTATGGTTTTTCGTGTGTGGTGTGTTTATGTGTGCATACTACATCCCACATGTGGAGATCAAAGGCTAGCACGCAGGAGCTGGTTCATTTTTTCACTGTGGGTCATCTGCAGTAGCCCTTGTCGTCTTTAAGTGAGCGGCCCACTGTGCTAGTGCCGTGGCTAGCCCCGGGCACTCTCAGCAGAACTTGGAAGGGAAAGCCTAGAGCAGCAGCTGTGAGCCCACTCTGCTCGACAAACATCCCAGGTGTGATGCAGTTTGCTAGACGTGTCAGGACCAGGATCTGAGTCTGGCTTTATCTGACTCTCAAGTTTGTGTTGAGGGTTATGCAGTCAGTCGTGAAAGATTTCCTTTGTCAAGTAGAGATTAGGTCAGATGATCCCTGAGGTTTGGGCTTCTGGAGATGGCTTACGGTAGGGCCTGAACTCAATGCCCAGACCCTTAGACCAGTGCTGGGTGTTGGTGAGCTAGGGACAGTCAGATCCCTGGGTCTAACCTAATTGGTGAGCTCCAGGCCAAAGACAGACTCTGTCTCAAAGGAGGTGAATGGTGCTGTGGATGACACCCAGCACACACATGTGCACATTATGTAAGCACACATATGTACATTCAAAAAATGATTCCTAAAATTCTTCAAAAATTTTTTTTGAGACAGGGTCTCTCTACATAGTCCTGGCTATCCTAGAACTTACTATGTAAACTAGGCTGGCCTCGAACTCACAGAGATCCCTGTCTCCACCTCTCAAGTGCTAGGAATAAAGGCACCAATACACCCAACTTCAAAAATTACTATTTTTATAGTTGCTAAAAAGTGTTCATTGGCGTTTTATACAGAATAGTCAACCAGAGCCACGTTTTTGTTACTGTGGATGTGAAACAACTTTCCTGTCATAGTCATTGCCCTTTACTGCCACCCAAGCAGCCATTTTGACTTTAGCAGGTTCTCATCTCTGTGGAAATTTGGCCATGTTCCAGTACGAGTGCAGGGAAATTTTATTTTATTGAGCTTTGCATAACTACTTTGCCTTCACCACTGTGTCTGCGGTGCCTTCTAGGAACTCAGAAATGCTTGTTCTAAACGATAGTGATGACTTAAGCAGAGCGATGTCATTTTAGACACATTGTTTACTGCTTTATGTGTAAGTACACAGGTGATGACTTGTAAAGGCCGTTCTCCTGGATTCTGTGACTGTCACCATTGCCCACTGAGTAGACCAGGCTGGCCTCAAACTCACTGACATCTACCTGCTTCTGCCTCCCAAGGGCTGGGATTAAAGGTGCGTGCCATCACTGCCTGCCCGGCTCTCAGAGCTTTTTAAAAAATTAATTATTCATTTATATGTGCATTGTTGTTGGGTCACCTGAAACTGGAACCACAGATGGGTGCAAGCTGCCATGTGGGTACTGGGAATTGAACTCAGGTCCTCTGGAAGAGCAGTCAGTGCCCTTAACCCTTGAGCCATCTCTCCAGGCCCCGCTTCTCAGAGCTTTATATCCCTTATTTCTGTTGAATTGAAGAATGGCTACACCTTTAATCCCGGTACCCAGGAGGTAAAGGCAGAAGGAGCTCTGTGTATTTACAATCAGTATGACAGCATTTCTATAAAAGAGCTGGGGTTTATTCATGCACACCCTGTATTTTCTTTTGCCAGGTATTATGTTAGATAGAAGAGACGTAGAGGTAAACACATAGTCCCTATTATGAGGGCTCTTGGTTTGGTGAGAGTTAGTTGGATAAATAGAAAATATAGAATTGTACTTTGCTACTATAGTAGATAAGCGGGGTCTCTAGAAGAAAGGAAGGCTCACCTAAGGCTCACCTAAGCCTTCCTTGGATGGGAAGCAGTTCTCGACCTGTAGGTCGTGACCCCTTTGGAGGATGAATGACCTTTCCACAGGGGTTGCCTAAGACCATTGGAAAACACAGATATTTACGTTACTATTCATAGCAGTAGCAAAAGTACAGTTATGAAGTAGCTACAGAAATCATTTTATGGTTGGGGGTCAGCACACCATGAGGAACTGTATTAAAGGGTCACAGCATCAGGAAGGTTGAGAACCACTGATCTAAGAGATGACCTGAGGATTGAGTAGAAGTCAATCAGGTGAGGGAGGGAAGGAGTATCACTAACCAGACGTGGGGAGTCCTGAATCAAAATACCGTCTTTCTAGCTTCCTATCTGGTTAACGGTTTGTCTGGAGTTCAAACCTCCAGCATAAGGAGATGTGAAATTCAAAGGAGAGGCTCAGATCACAAAGAGAATGACTATAACCTTGATTTTTAGAGCATAGAAGAGGTTGAAAGGAAGGTGTAGCCACAGACATTTGATTTGCACGTCCAGAGTATTTTGTTTTTGAGACAAGATCTCTGTTGTGTAGCCCTGGATATTGGAGCTTGCCATGTAGATCAGACTGGCCTTGAATTCATAGAGGTCTGCCTACCTCTTACCTCTGTCTCCTGAGTGCTGGCATTAAAGGCGTGCACCACCATGCCCGGCTCTTTTAAATGTTTATTGGCTTTATGGACCAGGGGTTGCTAATGTGTGTTCTGAGAGGGGCATTGTTGCCCTGCCAGATCACATTGTAGAAATATGGTTCACTATAGCTGTTTTTCGGTTTGCTTTGTCTCAGTATTTGAAATATTTCATAAATTAAAAAAACTAATAGCAAATAAATAAATGGAGTATTATATGTTAATGATCAAAAGAAAAGAGTTTTAGACTCAGACAGGCCTGGTTTGTGTCCTCTTTTTGACATTTTTTTTAACTCTGACACTGGGCAGACCACATAATGTTAGTGTTTGGTTTCATGCTCAGTGGAACGGATTAGCTACAGCTCCTGTAGTGAGGAGTAAATGAACTCCGATAAGGAAATGCCTAGCGACAGTACAGCTGCGCACAGAAGGTGCTCTTTGTGCCATCCACTTAAAGAATCCAGTCTTCTGACGGGCGTCTAGACTGCGGCTTCCTGAGGCTTGTGGGCAAGAGAGGTGCACAGAGGAAACCCGGGACACAGAGCGTTGTGCCGGGGCCAGCAGGTTTCCACTTTGCCTGTCCTGTAGGTGAGGCTTCTCGTGGCTGATGGGGTTTACACCGCAGGGCAGGAGACTAGTGTCAGCACATGAGCAGCCTGGCAGTGTTCTTCTAGTAGTAACAGGGCAGAATCTTGCTGACAGTAATTGCTTCAGAAGTAGAGTGGTTCTGAACATCTCTGTGATAAGGGAACTGCAGAGACTAGCTGGCCACCAGGATCCTGCTTCATTGATGTGGATAGCCCAGGGTCTTTTGTTTTGTGTGTTGACATCAGGATGGACCAGGCCACAAACACACGAGATGATGTTATCCATGGACACTCATTTCTTCAGTCCTGGCTATCAGTTGCTCTGTTTGGTTGTGAGCATCTCCTAGTAGCAAGGCCTCTAGGAAGCAATATTAATTATCCTGATGTTGCCATTGAGGTTGCATGAGGTTAAAGAGAGGGGCTGGTTCAATGGACAATTTTGTCCAGCCACAAAAGTCTGCTGTGTCTAAAACAGCTTCTCAAGTGATCCAAGCCTTCAGCTTTCCTACGGTTACTGTTTTTATACAGAATTTTTATTTTGCCATTGAAAAATAATGAGGCACCGGATGGTGGTAATGTAGGTCTTTAATCTCAGTACTGGGGGGGAGGCAGGTGGATTTCTGTGAGTTTGAGGCCAACCTGGTCTACAGATCGAATTCCAGGACAGATTCTAGAGCTACAGATAAACCCTGTCTCAAAAAATCTTAAAAACAAACAAACAAACAAAAACCCCATAAAACTAGGAGTCAGCTCTATAACCTAAAACTTGACTGTCCCCAACAGAGAACATGATATTTACCAGGTGGATGAGTGGGAGTCTCTAATCTAATATATGATGTTCATTTTAGGAAGCAGATTTTTAAGAGTTTGGAAAAATTAGCCAGGTGGTGGTGGCACACGCCTTTAATCCCAGCACTCAAGAAGTAGAGGCAGGAGAATGAGTTTGAGGCTCGCCAATGCTACACGGAGAAACCCTGTCGTGAAGAAAAATAGCTAGGGAGATAACTTAGTAGGTAAACTGCTTTCTGTGCAGGAAAGATCCTGAGTATGGATCTCTAGCATTTAAATATATATATATATTTTTTTTTTTTTAAAAAGTGTGAGATGTAGTTCATGTGCCTGTAACCCTAGAGCACAGACAGGAGGGTCCCAGGGGCTCATGTGGCAGAGGAAGACATCTTGACCTCTGGCCTCCATAGGAGGAGATGTACTAGATGACTTAGTTGGATCTGACTCACTACCTAGAAGTGGGTTCGAGGATGTCTTCCCTTAAACAAAATCAGATCAATTAGTAATGAAGTGGAGAATGGCTGAGTATGTATGCATAATGTTTATAGATTTTATCTTTTATGTGTGTTTTGCTTGTATATGTGTGTGTGGGTATGCACTACTTTTGTGCTGCTGTTTTCTGGAGGTTATAAGAGGTTGTTGGGTTCCTAGAACTACAATTAAGGATGGTTGTGCACACACCTTTAATCCCAGCACTTGGGAGGCAGAGGCAGACTGATCTCTGCGAGTTTGTGGCCAGCCTGGTCTAAAGAGTGAGTTCCAGGACAGCCAGGGCTACACAGAGAAACCCTACCTAGGGGGGAAAAAGAGGATGATTGTGAATTACCATGTGGGTGCTGAGAACCAAACTTGGATCCTCTGCAAGAGCAACAAATGCTTTTACCCGCTGAGCCAGCTGTCCCCTGTATATTTCTACCCATAGAACTTTGAAGCTGTTTTACTGATAATCGTTTACTTTCATGTATGGGGTGGTCAAAAGGTAACTTTTGGGAATTGGTTCTATCCTTCCACCATGTACATAGTCCTAGGGATCAAACTTGGGTAGTCAGGCTTGGTGACAGGTGCCTTGTAACCTCCTCAGCCGTCTCTCTGGCCCTCTCCTCACGCACAGTTCCTACATAGTTGGGGTCTTATACTTTATTATCAACTTTTGTTTTGCCTTGTTTTTTGAGACAGGGTCTCTCTGTTATGTAATCCTTGCTGTCTTAGGACCAAGCCGACCTCAAACTCACAGAGCTCTGCCTGCCTCTGCCTCCCAAGTGCTGGCATTAAAGGTGTGCGCCACCACATAGCATTATCAACTTGTTTTTTAATAGCTATAAAATATTTTATTGGATGTACCATAATATACTGAGTATTTCTGTCACAGGTCTTTAGTCACTGTGGTTCACTGTAATAGTTCACATGGCAGTGAGTGCTATGGGACATAAGTAATTTCTGCTGACTGCTTCCTCAAGGGCTGTTTCCCAGCATAAAACTTTGGCTGAAAAAAATAAAGGCTTTATGGCAATAATTATATTTTACAAATGAGTATATCAGTTTAAACTGCCTTTAAAACTTAAAGTGGGGGCAGGAGAGATGGCTGAGAGGCTGAGAGCACAAACAGTGTGGCCCAGTTTCGTTACAGCCACTCCAGCCCTGGTGCCGTTTGTCCCTCGGACTAGCTGTGTATTGGTCAAACAGTGTGACTTGACCTCTACATTACTTGAGGCGTTATCCATCTGCTCTGTCTGACTTGCTGTTTTCTTGTGTCTGTGTTGTTTGTGTTCTGGCTTTGTTTTCACTATAGAGATCTGCAGAGACTTGGAGAACTTCAGTCTGAATTGGCAGGGGTGGCCGACTTCTCTGCTGCCTATCTTCAGTGTCAGCTGCTCCTTATTAAGGTTTGCTTGGATTCAGTGTTTATGGATTCTGATGCAAAGAATGGACTTGAATGATCTGCAGTGTTTGAGACCCTAAGTGTAAAAACTTGTTCTGTAAAGCCATCCAGCAATGGGAAAATCACATGTCTCTATTGAAATAAGTGTGAACGTATACAGTGTCTTCGGTAGGCTTCCTCTTGCTTTGAGCAAACGTCATGACCAGAAGCAGCTTGAGGAGGAAAAGGTTTGTGCGGCTTGCACTTCCATCTTGTTATCACCATTCACCATTGAAGGAAGTCAGGACAGGAACTAAACAGGGCAGGAACCTGGAGGCAGGAGCTGATGCAGAGGCCATGGAGAAGCTCTGCTTTCACGGCTTGTACAGCTTGTTTTCTTATAGAATCCAGGACCACCAGCCCAGGGATGGCACCACTCACAATGGACTGGGCCCTCCGTCATATATTAAGAAAATGCAGCTGGGCAGTGGTGGCGCACGTCTTTAATCCCAGCACTCGGGAGGCAGAGGCCAGTGGATCTCTGAGTTCGAGGCCAGCATGGTTTACAGAGAGAGAGGGAGGCAGAGGCAGCAAAGCCAAAACCAAAAAGAAAAAAGAAATGCCCTACAGCCTTGCCTACACCCAGTCCTATGGAGGCGTTTTCTCAGTTAAGGTTCCTTTCTCTCAAGTGACTCCAGCTTATGTCGAGTTGACATAAAACTGTCCAGCACATATGGGAAGTTTTAATTTTAGGAGAATCCTTTTATCGTTCTCGGATTAGAAGGTTATGTGCAGTGCTGTACCTTTAACCCCAGGACTCTGAGTCCGAGGCCAGCCTGGTCTGCAGAGCGAGTTCCAGCACAGCCAGGGCTGCACAGAGAAACCCTGTCTTGAAAAACCAAACAACATCAAATTAGGGCGGATTTTAAGTTTAAAATCCTGAAGATTGAAGCAAGGGCTATATAGCTTGGACGGTGGAGTACCTGCTTAGCGTTCCCGAGCCCGGGCTTGACCTCAGCACTGTATAAACAGGTACACTATAGGCCCAGCATTCAGAAGGATGGGAATTGGAGGCAGGAGGATTAGGAGTTTCAGGGCAACAGCCAGGGCCATATAAAACCCTGTTTCCAAAAGAGAAAGGATACTAGGGTCATTAAGTGTTTCATTTAGTGGGATTAGCCTCACACTTAAACTTTTATACTATTTTCTTTCTGTTATGCCCAAATCCGCGAAGTTCCCGCAAAAGCCAACAAGGAAACTGAGTCCCATCTATGAAAGCAAAGAGCCTTTATTTTAATCAAGTTTGCAAACTCGGTCTCTCCACGTCCAACATATTGGAATAACTGGAGAGCCCCAAGCTCAATTAGAATAGGATTTTTATAGTAGTAAAGGTGGGAATGAGGGCTTTCTGAGGTTCAGGACCTCTGATTGGCTGACATTTGTCTAGGGGTGTCCTGGTGAGTGTGCACTGGCAGGTGATCCTATCTATCGTGGTCAGAATGCTAGGCATTTCCTTTGGATGGTCTCTTCTTGGGCCATGGTCGGGTCCTGCCACTAGGCATTGCCTCAGGGTAAACTACTAAGACTCAGGCCTCTTGTTAAATTTATCCAGGGCCGAGTTCTACTCTGGCAGGTGATAATGGTTGGAAATAAAGAACTTGCTTTGGGTGACCTGCCCATACTTAGCTTATCATGGCTGGCCCCCACACTGTCTTACTTTTTTGGTGGAGGGGAGTGGTGGTGTTTGAGACAGGGTTTCCCTGTGTAGCCCTGGCTGTCCTGAAATTCTCTTTCTGTAGACCAGGCTGACCTCAGACTCACAAAGATCTGCCTGCCTCTGCCTCCCGAGTGCAGGGATTGAAGGTGTGCGCCACCACCTGGCGTACTGTTTTCTGAGCTTGTGATGGAGGCGGGTCTTCTGTCTGTGTGTTACTTTCATTGGTTAATAAAGAAACTGCCTTGGC
>LOJH01054299.1:559-12052 GCA_001685095.1 Ellobius talpinus
TCCAGGACAGACTCCAAAGCTACAGAGAAACCCTGTCTCAAAAAACAAAACAAAGCAAAGCAAACAAACAAAACAAACAACAACAAAGTTTTTTTTATATGGTGAAGTCTCTTGCTGTGTGGGCCCCTGGCATCCCAGGGCACTGCTGTGAGGAAACTGACAGAATGGATGTCTGTTATCCGGCAGTTTGTTCTGTGTTCAGCACCTGGAGCTGTAGAGCACCTTCCAGCCCAGGGACTTCTCTCCTTTCCTGTATTTGCCCTACCCCGGGGGAAGGTGGAGTATCTGAAGCAAATTGCATAATCACCACACTGACCTTTCTTCTCTTGTCTTCATTTTCAGTGTGACAGTGACAGCGACCAGGAAGAGAAGGTAAGATGCCACCCCCTCCATTGCAAATATAGTCCATGAGGCCCTGTGTGCACCGTCACTCTCCTGCTGGCACCTGCTCCCTCCTGCAGGATGTCTTATTGTTCACACTGTGACATTTTCAACGATAAGATACACCGTGCCAAATCTGTGACATCTACCTCTTTGAAACATGCCCCTTCATGTCCCCTGTGTGTCACACTAAGTTTTCTCTTTATGGATGGTGACACGTAGACCCCAAAACACTTTTGAAAAGGAACTGGGTTTTTTTTGTTGTTCATTATGAAAACATTGAACTTCCTCCTGTGTATTTATAATATCATTTCTACCTCCCTTTGCTTGACCTCTATGTTTGCTCTTGCTTTTCCATAGCTTTCTAATAGAAATGTCAGCGGTGTGCCCTTAGGAATTTCCTCCCAGGGCAATGTGGGTGGGGTGGTCAAGAGGACTCTGCTCTCTTCTGTGGGATGGTGTTGGGGAGGGGGCGTCTCCCTAGCAGGCACACCCTCTACCTAGAGGTTGAGGCCCAGCCTCATTGTACACAGCTCAGCAAGGATGAAGACGGAACCCAGGCTTTGAGCCTCCAGAAGATGGATTCTGAAAACAGTAAAGTAGGTTTTCGTTTTCTGTTGACTGAAGCAAAAGGTTTGTGGTATGCTTTTTTTCCCCTTCCTAGCTGTTGGCATCTACCAACCAGGTGCCTTTCCATTTTCACTGATGCCTTGTGTAATTTGAAAACTTACCCGAATCTCAGAAATTATGTGCTGCACGGTACCAAAACAATTGGCCAGTCCCCCCTTGCCCTGTACCCTGTTCCATGGTCTTCACTTCCGGCTTGCTGGCTGATCCTCCCCAGAATCCCACGGTTCATGGGTAGTGATTGTTCCCCCATCCATCTCGTACTTTCTCCCTCCGCCTCCACAACAGCCTCCAGGAGAGATCTGAAGGCTCCTGTTCTCCACTGTCATTAATTTGAATTCAGCATATGTAGCCGGTTATAAAACTCGAGACATCATCATCTGAGCAGGTCAAGCATATTCAGATGAAGACAAATGGTGCTTATTTGATTTTCCTTAAAATCAGGAAATGAAAAAAGTGCTCTCTGGAGAAATCACGCTCTGCCTGACTTGGATGATAGACCAGCACGTGTCCCCCAGATAAGAACAGGCTCTCGCCCAGAGGTTTTTATCTCTGAAGGACGGCCAGGACTGTCAGCTTGCTGACATGTGCATTATCCATGTCATTTTAAACAAAGTGACCTATGGAAGGGTGTGCCGTGCTGTGACATGGTAATGGGCTGTTGGATGACAGCGGAAGTACACACTGGGTAGGGGGCTGAGGGCTCTCCTTTTGTTTAACTGACAAGTTGAGGCTTCCTACCTCCACCCCCGCCCCCAGGAGGGAATTTTAGCTTTTTGGAAGTAGGACCTTGGGTACCTTGGACAGCCAACGCGTGCCAGGGATGGGTGACCTCAAGCAAAATACAATCGATGCCCCGAACTAGCTCCAAGGTCATGTGGGCATATGACAAAAGTAGCCATAATTCTGTGGGGTGTCTCTGGCACCCAGGAAGGTGCAGAAACTTTTTGACTGTTTTTAAGAGCTTTCCTGGCAAGCAAGAACTGAGCTCGCTTCTCCAAGAGCATGGATTTTATTCAAGGTCTTACTCTCTATGCATAGTTGTGTGTGTGCATCTTCCTGTATGGGCAGGTGCATGTGCATCCGTGTGCAGATGGATGCATAGGCCAGAGGGTGACCTTGGGTATCATTATTATCTGGTGCTGTCTACCTGATTTTTTACATACTCTCTTGCTGGCCTAGAGTTCATTAAGTAAGCTAGGCTTGCTGACCAGCAAACTACAGGGACTTTCTTGTCTCTGCCTGCCCAGTACTAGGATTACAAGACTGTGGACATTGAACTCATGTTTGAACAGCAGGCACTTCCAGGAAATCTCTTCCCCTAACCCGGAGATCTTTATTTCAAAAACCTGATGGTGCGTACCTGTCATCTCAGCATTTAGGAGACTGAGGCAGGAGAATAGCAAGTTCCGGGATGTCATGTACTACATAAGGAGGCTCTATTTCACATACATAAAGTGAATTCCATATTGAGATATCTGTCTGCAATAGAAAAGGTGGTAAAAAATTCCCCTTTGCCATTCCTCAGTATCTTGATCACAACTCTTGGCCTTGGTCACGCCTCAGAATCCCCAAGGAACTACCCCAGGCCTCGCCTCCACTCCAGGTCTCTTACCCTGGAGTCTCTGGGGACATCAGTTATCATTAATCTGCAAGATCTCCAGACTCTCGTGGCTCCTGGAGTGAAGCCACTGGCAGGCATTAGAAGTAGTGGAGGGGACAGCCGAGGGGGTTGAAGCAGCAGGAGAGAGCTAGCTAGAAGAAACGGGTGGTGGAAGGTGAGTACCAGGCTGTGAGGAGAGTGAACAGGCAGGTCCAAGGGTGAGAAGTCAGTGGTGGGGAGGGGGCGAGCGTCACTAGGCACATTCTTTCTGTGCTTGCTTGGTACACCCCCTGCCTAGGCACTAGGCTGTATTTTGTTTGCACCTGAAGATCATGCAGGCCTTTGTAACTGGGAGCTGCACTTGACACTCATGTGTTATCCGTGCCCTGAAAGAGTGTTTCTCCAGGGGTTTCCCAGCAGGAGCCCAGAAGCCTCTAATTGCACCAGTGCCTGCCTGGCCCTCGCGTAGTTAAGTCTGCCAGGCTTCTCCTTTTCCAGCTGAGACAGGATAGTGTTTATCGCCAACCTGAACCCCATTCTCCCTGCTTTGCAGGGGCCCTGTCAGCCTGCTCTATGGCAGGGCCTCTTCCTGTAGCCCCTGAGCCCACCAGGGTGCTTGCTGGCACCGCTTGGAGGATTTTAATACAAATATGAATTGCTAATAGTGAAGTAGATGCCACTCAGCATCCTGGGATCCCTTCAGCAAGTCCCACTGGGGATGCTGTTATAGCCAAAAGTGAGGCTTGCAGGAGGGACCTGGTGGGATTTCTCTCCGGAAGACCTGTCATTCTTACTCCGTGGGGGATCCGCAGAACCGGCAGTCTAAAATTAGGGTACGGTATTTCACACAGCTGACTGAATTAAGATAAACTCTGCTTTCTTCTGATAGGAAGCTATAATTTATAAAATGATACCCTTACTAATTAATGTGAAAGTATCTAGGAAAGGGCTGGGAAAGCAGCTGAAATGCTGGAGACAGACACGCACATGGAAAGGATCTGATGAGACCCCACTTGGAGCATCCTCAGCCGTGGGAACGCATTTCATGTTAGCAACAGAGAACCTGGAAGACTCCTGGGAAGGGAGAAATTGGGTGGGGAATTAAGTAGGCGGTGAACCCAGCATCCTGGATGTGGGATGTGTCTTCATATGTCATTAGGAACAAGGAAGAGGCAGCACTTGGCCCCCTTATTATCCAAATTAAGCAATTACACCAATCCCACACTGGAAAAGAATTGCTATCAGGAGAACAATGAGGCAACAATAGTATTTCTGCATACTTGGTCTATATTTTCTTAGGTTTTCTCTTTTCTCTAACACTGGCAGCACCTGCGCTATGTGAAGCAATACCCCTCATTTGGTTATGAAGTTAATGTCAAGGTTTAAAGTCACAGTCTTTCCACCCACCCACTCACTCTTCTGTGTGAGCCATGGGACGGCTGGTCAGAAGGAATCTCTAGTCTTCTTTCTGGTTCTGTCTCCTAATTTCCTGTGTGCAGGATGATTCTTGGAATTGTCACGTATGAGATGGGATGACACAGCCCTGCCCATGTTCTTGTAGGAGTAGATTTCAGGCTCCCCTGCCCTGGCTCAGTGTGAACTGTGGTTTGTTTACTAGGCTCAAGGCTCACCTTGGGAGGGAGGAAAGCTGGGTCCTAGCTCACATAGCTTGAGTTCTGCAAAGAGACCCACAGGGCTCCCGGGGAACCCAGGGCTCAGCTCTCATCCCCAAGGAGACTTCCTGGAACAGACTGAATGGAAGCACAAAATTATAAAAGGTCTGTAAAACGCCCTCTTTTTAACCCCCTTATCCAAACATGTTACTCCCATACACTAGAATAAGGTGGGTTTGTCTTAAAATGAGAATGAAGTAATACATGGTACAGGTTTTGTCCCATTGGCAGCTGTCCCCCGTTGTCAAACTCTTCCTCTTTACAGGGGAACATTCTTGTTCAGGCTTCAGGGACCAGATGTAGTTTTCTTGTTTTGTTAATTTTGTTTCCCCCCCCGAGATAATATTCAAACAGCTTCTGAAGTAATATTTTTCTCACTCTGTTCATTTGCTCTTTGAAAGTTTCGTACAATGTGTATTTGTTGTTGTTGTTCATTTGTCTGAAGCAAGGTCTCCTGTGTAGCTATGGTTGGCTTAGAGTTGTGTTGACCAGGCTGGCCTTGAACTCACAGAAATGTGCATGCCTGTTTCTGTGGGGCTTAAAGGTGTTTTCCACTGTATTTGGGCTCTCATACAATCTACATTGCTCACTTTCACCTCCCAACTCCTCCAAGATGCACAGCCCCCTTCCCTACCCATCCAGTTTTATGTACTCTTTGGAATGTTTTCATTTTTTATTGCTACATTTATTAATTCTTAAGTTTTAATGCATATTTAATTAATAATTAATAATGTAATAATAAATAGGATTATATCAGTTTTCCCCTTCTCTTTCCACTCTTCGACACACTCCCCCATGCCCTCCCTTTTCCTGAGTTAATATTTTAGCAACAAAACTAGGCCTGGAAATAGAGCCTTGTGAGTAACACTCTTACTTTGTATGCCAGGAAACCCTAGGTTCCATCCTCAGCACCACATAAACCAAGCAAAGTGGAATGTGCCTATAATCCCTGCTCTTGGGAGGTGGAGGCAAGAGGGGCAGAAGTTCAAAGCCATCCTCAGCAACATAGTCAGGTGGAGGCCATCCTGGGCTACTTGAGCCCTTGTCATCAAAAGTAAAACAAAACAAATGTTTTCTTTAATTGTTGTTCTTGGTTATAATGGTCTCACATATGTGAGAAGGTGTGACTTATTTTCCTAATACAGCAGAGACCACACACACACACATACATAAACCACACTTCACTTGGCTCAGGAAGGACTTGGAAACCACTGAAAAGTCCAACTGAAGATGAGGCATGTGGCTTTGTGCTTATAATGGAAGAGTTCTATCTCTTGGTTACCAGGCCACGTGTTACCCTTGTGAAAGTCTATGCAACCTCAGCAACATTCTAGAAACTGAGAAGGCCCTCAGTGTTGTATATGGAGACTTCAGCTGTGGTTTGGCAATCAGCTCTGTCCTGATCCAGCTGCAAAGATGGCTCAGTGGATTAAGAGCACTTGCCACACAAGTGTGAGGATCTGAGTTCAGATCCTAGCACTCGCATAGATGTACAGATGTGGTCATAAGTGCTTTTAACTCCAGTGTTGTGGGAGGTGGAGACAGGAGGATTGGTGGGGCTTTCTGGCTGTCTGCTTAGTTCCAGGTCCAGTGAGAGAGACCCTGTATCAAGGGAATAGGCCTATAGTGATAGAGAAATATACCCAACATTCTCTTCTGGCCTGTGTGTTGCCATGGAAACACATCTGCACATAACCCCTCTACACAAACACACACACACACACACACACACACACACACACAGAGAGCTGTCCTAATTGAGAGACAACTGAGATAAGCTATCCTGTGTTTCAGTCAGAAAAGGAATCTTCATTGTCCATCCTTTCACAGAAGCAGAGCAAAGAGCCACCACCCAAAAGTGTGGGACCTGTGCTTCTTGTGTTTGTGACTCTACCACTTTGCTCAGCACTGGGCAGAAACAAAGGCCTGTATCTTTTGCTGGAGTTGCTTTTTGGTTCGTGTGGAGAGAACATGCCAAAGAGGCCTGGCACTCAAACCCTGGTTATTCCCCAGCCACCCCAATGTCTCTGCTTTCTGGGCTCCAACAAATGTGCAGTCTCTTCCCCAGGCCTCTGTACTTCTCTTGCAGTTTTATTTTCTCATAAAAACATTTCTAAGCCATTTGTAAATTTTCCAGCATTTGGGGGGCAGTTTCTACAGGGGTTGGCTGGGTTTGAGGAGCTTTTTCATTTTGGAGTCTCAATTTCCAAAATGCCTATCAACCTCTCCTTAGCCCTCCAATATTATGTCTGGGTTAAGATGACATTTTATTATTCTTCCAATGTTACTGTATTTCCAGTCGGCTTAATTATCCCCATATCCACCCAAAATTCCTATTGATGCCATCCTCAGATTAAATTTCCACTGAAAATTATTTTAAATCCTGAATCTTGTTATGTTTTTCTTTTTCCCATCATAGCATTTTCAGGCCAGAGTATAACTGGATGTCTGTGAGCAGTAATCTTTCCAGTGTCTATCATTTCATAGCCCTGAAAAGCATGGGTTATAATACACAGATTTACCTTTTTTGTTTTGTTTGTGGGTGGGGGTAGTGCATGTGTGCCATGGCATACATGTGGAGAACAGAGGACAGCCTGTGGGAGTCAGCTCCCTCCTTCCACCAAGTGGGTTCTGGGGATAGAACTCATCTTCCAGCTTAGAAGCAAGTGTTTTACCCCCTGAGCCACCCTAATGGCTCCCCATATAATTTTTTATAGGTAGGTAGGAATTGTTGGAAATTTGTCAGCTGTCATCTGCTAAGCTTTTGTTTCTTGGGGTGAATGGAATGAAGAGTAAGGGAAATAGGATTCCCATGGAAACATTTCATTTTTCACAGTGGTGGATCTTAGAGAGGGCCCTTGAAGACTAGTTTCTGATTTCTTTGAGCCAGCCAGCTCCCAGGCTATAGACAAACCACCCAATGCTACTGAGCCTTGGCATTACTGTTTATAGTGGAGTTGAATTAGTTGTTGTAAGCATTAGATGTCCTGATTTTTCCATATAGGTGTCTACCTCAACAGCATGACACGACCCAAAGTATAATAAGTCTATGATTTGTGTGTGTGTGTGCATGCGTGCTTGCATGTGTAGGTGGGGTATATTATGGAGTCAAGGATTACTTTGAGCTCCTCATCCTCCTAATCCCCAAGTGCTGGGAGTACAGGCATTTACCACTACATCTGGCTTATGCATTGCTGGGGATGGATCCCAGGCCTTTGTGCATGATAGGCAAGCATGCTTCCTACTGAGCTATATCTCCAGCCTCATGATTGTCAATGTTTTTCTCTTGCCAAGATGGCAATAGCATTTCACAAGAGCTATTCCATTCTTTAATCTCTTTTGAATACATGAAGGGAGAAAAGACATAGTGGACAGAATTGGGCACCTATGTGTTGGTTCATGTATGTAACTGAAGATAATGTGCCTGTGGTTCATTATCTGTCTGCTGCTTCCTTCAACTGGTCGTATCTGTCCACACATTCTTTTTCTCTCATATGCATTGTGGAATCTGGAATCAGCTGGAGCTTCCTGTAAACAGAGAAATCTGTTCTTTCTCCATCCTTCAATCATCCGTCTGGATTTGGGAAAGCATAGCAACTGAGTAAAAATCTAACTTACATAATATGTCTCATGAGCTCATGTAATTGGTAACGAGTCTCATTTGACCTATGAAAGGAGTTCCGGAAACATCTGAAATTGATCACATGATTCTGCATCCCCATTCTCTTAGCTGAGCTATGGTCTGGGGTTTTATGGCTTCCATGGAAAGATAGACCAGTGTGCTGGAGTTGATAGCTCTGAGCCTTAAGGGATTGAGCACAGCCCCTCAGAAACCTGGTATCAAACATATGTGGACTAATGCCACTTTAAATGACAGACCCTATCTCAGTAGACTGTGCTGCTCTGTGGCTAGCCAAAGAGTCTTTCTTATTCCATATCAGAGCAGAGCATGCTCTATACTCAGCAGATATGTGAAAATGTCTCTTTAATCACAGGTATGTATGTGTGTGTGTTCACATGGCTGCTTCAATTAGTCCCACTGCAACTTCTACATAGTACCACAGCTCTAACTAACTGTTCCTCATAACTATGCCATTCCAGTGTGATTAGTGCAATAAGATGTCTGTACTAGGACGTATTACTGATTATCTCGGCTCTGTTCTTCAGAGAAGTCTCTCACAACTTCCTTTGAGGAGCTTCTCACTTGGTACAGTGCTTGCCTTGTGAGCATGGAGACCAGACTTCTATCTCTGTCCCCATGTTAAAGAGCTATGTATGGTGGTACATGCCTGCAATTGCACTGCTGAAGAGGCAGAGGCAGGAAGATCCCCGGGCTCTTGAGGCAGCTAGTCTAGACTACTTAATGGACTCTAAGTCCACTAGAGACCCTATCTCAAAGAACAAGATGATCTTGAACACTTCAACAGAAGACAATAGCTCCTAAGGTATTGTCTTCTGGCTTCTAAATGTATATGCACACAGGTGCATATTTGCATGCATGCACATGCACACAGAGCTACCAAAATTCAATGGATAAATTACTTTTTCTTCTTATTAATGCTACATCTGAAAAGTTCCCCCTTGTGTCTAGTGTCGAACTTTTCCTAATCAGATTGGTAGCTGCTAACAATAGAACTATGTGACATCTCCAATTCTCTGAAGCCAGAAGCAGCTTTCTCCATTGTTGTCCCAACCATGGCTTGAATTATGATCTGCCAGAAATGGGAGTAAAGCGTATGAAACACAGATCAACTAGGAACCCCTGAAATGGACAGTTAAAGTGTTCAAGATCATTGTGCACTTTATTTTCTCTGGGGGGCTTTCTAATGACTTTTTAAGGTTCTAGGCTCTTGCTGTCAACATGTGGATGCTACTAATGACAAAATGAGATTAGATTCAAGAATATTATCGTAATAATAATAATATAAAGAAATAATTTCTCAAGCCTGATGAGGTGGCAAACACTTTTAATCCCAGCACTCGGGAGGCAGAGGCAGGCAGAGCAGAGCAGATCTCTGTGAGTTCAACTGGTCTACACCGAGGGTTCCAAGACCAGCTAGTGTGACATAGTGAGACTTTGTCTCATAAAACAAAAAGACAGCAACCAAAACATACACACACACAGAGACAGAGACAGAGAGACAGAGACAGAGAGAAAAATGTATTAAAGAGTGTGCTGCATTATTTAGAACACTTACACAATCATTTTATATATGATCTGCTTAGGTGTGTACTTCGTGAGGACCAACATGTAGTCCTTCAAAGATTTTTATCTTCTAAAGCACATGTCTTTATCTTACAAGTTAAGAAAATGGAATGTAAGTTTGGTTCAAGAGCCTGGGTTTGAGTCCTTTTCCCCTTTAGCCTAGCCTCCTGTCCTGTTAACAACAACATATCCAGAAAAATCACATACATAAAAGCAGGAAAGATTGAATCATTTGGCTTCTAGTTCTGTCTGTGGTCACTTGGCATCATAGCTGTGGGCTTGTGGCCCAGCAGAACTTTATGACAGGGAGTGTGTGGTAGGGCAAAGATGCTGAGTCAGTGGTAGCCACCGAGCAGAGAAAAAGAAGAAGAAGGAATCAGGGGTCTAGACTCCAAGACACACTCCCACATTAATTACCGACTTTCTGTATCTAGACCAAACCTCCTTAAGTTTCTACCACTCCAGCTGGGTTCCCAGCTAAGGACCAAACCTCCAAATGAGGCTCCAGATCCTAATGATTACAGATGAAAGATGTACAGGAGCCATACTAGAACCTGTGATGGGTGCTGTTTGGATGAAGACTCGAGGTATCATCTGTCCATTCGCCTGCACTTCCACCCACATGATTCCAGCTACTTTTAAACACACCATAACAGTCAGCAGTGAGTAGATTCAACATGTTGCCTTGTAGCAGAGGCATGACCCTTCTGGTGTGTGTTTTGGTAAACAGTTATCCAAGGTGTGTTTGTTTCTGTTCTGTCGCTGCGATAAAGTAATTTGGGGATATGTGGTTTAGGAAAGAAAGGGTTTGTTTTGGTTTACAGTTCCAGAGGAGACATAGTCCATCATGGTAGGGAAGCCATGGCAATGGGTGTGTGAGGCCAGCCGGACAGTCAGGAAGCAGAGAGCTCACACTTCATCCACACGTAGAAAGCAGAGACAGTCAGTCAGAGACAGAGAGAAAGACAGAGACAGAGGGACGTACAGAGAACAAGAAGTGGGTCTGGACTATTAAACCTCAAAACACAGCTCCAGTGATATACTTCCTCTAACAAAGCTCTACCTCCTAAAGGTTCCACAACCTTCCCAGACCGTACCACGGACTGGAGAGCAAGTGTTCAGATATGTGAGTCTAAACCAGTACACAGAGGCAAGAAGGAAAGCCTTACCTAAGACATGTAATTCTATTCTAACATGGGAATAGTGGAGTCTGCCCTGTGGACTGTGATAGTTGATTAGATGCATAGGCCAGGCAAACCATTGGAATAAACGTCACCCATGTTGTGTTATGGAACTCAGTTTTCTTTTAAGTATATGCATGTGCGCATGTGTGCATGTGTGTCAACATTTAATATTTATTTAAATACTAGGTTCCTGGATAACTCACCCCAAGTGTCTACCAATGCCAATACACAGTAAGTAAGTACCCTGAAGATAGTAGCATTATATCTAAGAGTTGTTTATTGAATATTCAAGCCTCAGAAAGGAAGAGTCATGCCCATGCATTGTCCAGGAAGACCTCGGCCTGGAATAGAGGCTTTTTTTAGCGTCTCCCTCCCATGAGGCTGGTCCAGACTGGTGCCCATCTGTGGCCAGCACGCAGGAATGGGCTATAACTATCACTCCTACACATGATGGTTTGCCCCTTGTTCATCAGTTGACCTCATTCCCTCACCCAGAACCCTCTCATCCACCCAAGCATCAGTCCCGACCCTTGGGAACAATCTCTGCATCCCTTGGGGCCACAGGGCCTTTCCTTTCTGGTCACTGAATGCGAGAAGGCATGTCCCCGAAGCCCAAATGGCAATAAATATCTGAAGTGACCATGTTCGCATTAAAGATTATGTATTTGCCACTAAGGGAAGAGTATAGTGTTTATCGGCTGGAGTGTGTACCAGCTGAGCTGATTACAGCATAGCACTCCGTCAGCCAATGATTGTCCCATCTTTTATCATCTGTGTCAGCACCAAGGAGGAAGAGAATGGATAGCCCCTATACCCCTT
>LOJH01054300.1:0-10988 GCA_001685095.1 Ellobius talpinus
CTTATTTTACTAATAAGGCCTCCATCAGACTTTTTACAGATGACCTGAAATTACTATAGCATTTGCATTCTTTTCCATTCCTACTATTTACAGTACACAGCACACATTTATTAATAAACATCAATGGACATAAAGTCTAATTCTGCAATTACATTTTTAAGAGAATGAAAAATTGGATGCATTTTATGACATTTATTTATAAAAGCATGAAGATTTTGAGTTAAATGAAATTATAAAAAAAATACATTTTAAGGGTATGAATTAGTTAATGAAGTGTCCTGGACATCATTTTCAGCAAGGAGATCCTAGAGACAGGATAGAATTTTTATTATTTTTGTAATCATTGACAGATGTTGATTAGTTTTTTCTATATTTTTGAACAGTAAGAACTCTGAATTTTCAAGTAATAATTGGCATCCATTTTTTAAGCATCTTTAACATCTGAGGTCATAGAATCTTCAGATATCTAAAAATGCAAATACAACAGTTTGGAAAAGTAAATACAAGACTTACATCCTATTTTTATTTTACAACTGAATGTTTACAGAGAATTTGAAGCAGCTTTTCTTTTATGATTGTGGATCATGATATCTTTCATTTATTTAGCTATGCTCTTTATGCAATTAAATTTAAAAGGCTAAAATGAGCACAGCATACGGGAGTGCCACATTGTCTCTGTCCTGTCAGTGGAGTCTCGGCTCCCTCTTTTGGAAAGCCAAAGTATGTCATTTAGACCAAGAGTAAATAGTTTTCACATTTCAGTTCTTTTTCTTTTTTTTCCTGAGCATGAAAAAGTAAAATCCTATTTTTGGCTTTTTGAGGTGCCTTACTACTTTGAAAGAATATGGCATTAGTACAGACATATAGTCTGAGCTCACAAGCGCACATGGACATGTCTTCAGATGGAGAACTCATCCGCTTGCTGTTGGAATCCAGGCTATATTTTTATTTTTTCAAATAACTTTCATTTTTATTTTAAGAGAGGTAGTTGCTTATTGCTTCGTAATCATTAAGTAAAATTTATAATGTCTATTAAAATCATTTAACTAGTAACATTTAACCTAGTAACAGGGAAGGCAAAGAACACAATCATCAGAAGCTTGGCTTTCCACTACCCAGAAGCTTTTCAAACATTTGTGGTTATTCATCCTACTCTACCACCAAGCATTCTTGAATCTGTTTTTCCTTGCCCCTCTTCTCTCTGTATTTATATGTTATTCAGGTATAACTACAAAGGATGAAGGTAAAGTAAGTCATATTTAGAGAAGTAAAATCTCTTAAAATCATCAAAATAAGACTGCTATAAATACAGCAAAAGTATAAATACTTGTAAAAAAGAAAGTATTTACAAGAGTCTATAACTGGTTTTTCTGTTTGTGTCTAACTTCTCTTTGGTGATTCTCATCTATTTTCTTCATCTTCGTATATTATTTTCAGAACTTATTCAAAAGTAGACATTATTATGAGACTGAAAGTATTATGTTACATATGTTACACTACTAAAACTAAATTTAATATAACAATAATGAAAGTATGTGAATATTTTGAGGCATGTTTGTGAATTACATGAAAATATATTCTTAGTATATACATTATGATGTTATGTAGTAATACAAATTGAGGACTGTATAGCTAATGCTGTTTTTGCCTTTGTCAATGGCATTTTGACATTTTCATATTTGTATCACAGTAGATTTATTGTATCATCATGCTAACTGTGGTTAGTTTGTGAGGGCCCATTAATTCTGTGTCATTGAAGGATGTCCCATTTATAAGCAGTCATGGGCACTTGTTTGAAGAGCTAACGCTAATGAAACAATGATTTGTAATATTTTGCACTGGTGATTATAGACAGTGTTTAACAATTCTCCATTGTTGTGAATGCACATGCCAGTTCTTCAAGCAAATGTTTGATAAATAAGACTGCAATCACCAGTAATTCTTAAAACTTTATAATGGGAAAATAGATAATTTTTCTATGGACAGTTTAGGTAAATATTTGATTGATACTAAAAGCAATTGTAAGCTGAGCTTCAAATTCTATTCTGTATCTTGTAGGAACCTCTATATTCTTACTAAACTCATTTATCAGCTGAACAGCAGCATTTTTTATTAGTTTCTGTGATAGGAACTCATATTTAAACCAATGTTTGCATCAACAGTATGTCTGGTTTCTAAAGAATTAGTTTTCTGTTTCTGAAGAGTTTTGGCTGTTTCAGGCCCACATAGGTTTGTCTGAACCTAAACACTTTGGTCTCTCTCGCATCTCCTGTCTCTCTCTGCACAGCACTTCCAGGTTTTCTGTTCTTGCCCATCTAATTTTATAACCGACTCCATTGTATTCTTTGATTCTCTAATCCATGTTGCTATCAGTATTTCTTCTTTGTGAGTCCAACTGTGCAACCTCTCTTAGACTTGCTTTAGTAGTGAGTTTTCTGTGTTTAAGCAGGGTTGGTTCTACAATCCAGTCCTTTGCTGAGGTACATAGTCTCCATTCTCTGGCTTTTCTGCTGAGCATTTATGTTTATTTTCAGTATCCGTCATACATTTTATAGAATAATCATCGAAATTCTGTTGATAGAATATACATACATCTTAAAACTTGAACTTTGAAGACATGTGCTTTGAAGAAGTTTTCTTCAAATCGAACATATTTTTGTGATTATTTTTGGTAAGACAGCTGATTCTGAATACATATGTGATCACATGTAGGAAAGTGTATATAGAAACTATAGATATTGTGAGCTACTTCGTTTTCACAGACTGGTTGCTTTCTTGTGTTTCCCATTCTGTACCTAAGAAGAAGATGGTATTTTATCAAATTAAGCACCATTCATGACTTATAGGTTAAAATGCTTGGCTGTGTGTTATACTTCACTTACTCATTCTGTTCTTTCATATTCTTTTAGGTCCGATTGCCAGGCCTACATTACATGAAGAAAAAAAACTAGTGTTTTAAGCTTTGTATTCTCTCAACTACAATATTTTCCTTTCAGGGGTACTGGAAGATTACTTAGAAAAGAGACATTATTTGCTAAAACTTTGAATTAAAAATTATGAATTAATTGAAAGATAAAAAATGAAAAAATCATTCCATTTCAGTAGTAGTAGTAATTCATTTTGAAGATGTCAAACATCTTCAGAAGGAGTTCTGTGGTATATTGGAAACTTTATACACTGTGTTAAAATGTATTGTTGTGATTGATGTAATAAAATGCCAAATGGCCAGTAGCTAGGCAAGAGGTGTAGCAGGGCCTTCTGCTAGAGAGAGAGAGAACTCTGGGAAGAAGAGGTGGATTTACCAGCCAGCCAGAAAATAAAAATGAGGTGCAAGATGAAAGAAAGGTTAAAAATCATGATGCAAAATGTAGATTAATATATAAAGATTAAATTAAGTTATAAGAGCTAATGGGGCAAGCCTAAGTTAAGGCCTAGATTTCATAATTGATAATATGTCTCTGTGTCATTATTTGAGAAAAAGCTCGTGGCCTGAAAAAAATCCAACTACAGCATATAGAAAAGAGATTAAGACATTTTTTAAAGTCAGATAGGATAGAGTTCATTGTAGCACCATCAAGAGGTCTTATGAACTCTTGTGAATGAATGCATGACCTCTTGCTGGGACATACTTTGTTAAATAAATGATGTAAAATATAAGCACCAAACATTTCTGAATCAACACAAAGAACTTTAGTGATTTACATGAGATTAATTGGGTTTATGTGAAATTATATTTTTTATTGTTTGAGACACTTAAATTGGTAGAATTAGTATATGTATAAAAATAGAAAAATCTTAAATTATCTTAAAATATATGAAGCAAAGTTAAAATACAAAGAAATACTTAAAATTTCAGAGAAAATACATTATATTATTTGGAAAAATGAATTTATTTGTAGGGTATTGGAAATATATTCCAAAATAAACTGGTGTTAGTTTTCTATTCTCTATTACCATTTATCTTTAAAAAAAATAAGAGTTGTCAAGCAGGGAGGGAGAGGTAGGAGGGGGTGTGGGGGAGCGGGAGGGGACTGCGAGGAGGGAAGGAAGTGTAAATATTTTAAAGGAACAATAAAAAATAAAAATAAATAAATAAAAGTTGATCATCTCATCTTACCTTTGGTTTTTCTTGTTTCATATTTGCCTTCCCTGAGGTGACTGAAATCTACAGAACCCAGAACTATGTTGAAGTGCAGCAGAGAAGTTAGTGGCGGGGATTAGAGTCAGGGCTCAGAAAATGATAATTTGAGGTGTTTCTTATGTGATTTCTGACTCCATATCTAGGACAGAAAAGTCCTTGAGGAGACATGTATAATTGACCAGCATTTCCCTACTGCATTGAGGCCCAAAAGTTTCACAGTCAAAACAGGACCACACATCTAAATCATTCTTGGTAAAGATTAATTCTGTTATTGCTGAAATTGGATGTATAAGAGAGTACACAAAAATAAAAATAAAAATTTTCTCCTTTAAGTTCTTATATAAGTGATCATATGTGTCTAGACTGTTAGACTCCATAAATCTCTGTCTCCTGACTACATTTTCTAGAAATGCTTTCAATTTACAAATAAACATTTTTGTCTTTGTATTATTGTATTCCAAGTATCTAATTGTTTTATGATCTTTTATTCTTTAGTCTATACCTGTGTTCATAATATTTTAAATGTGATTATAAAAGTCTGAAGAACTGAAAGCTTTCTTCTATTGTGCTCTAGAAATGGGCAGGTTTTAAAAATATAAGTGTCTTATGCTTTAGATTTTTTGCTCTAAAATATATAGGCACCTAGCTTTTCTTTTCTTTTTTAATGACTTTCTTTTAATCATATGCATGCGTGTATGTTTCTGTTTAGTGGTCTGTGCAGATGCGTGCCGATGCCCGTGAAGACCAGAAGAGGGGCTAGGATCCCCTGGAGCTGAATTACTCCTTGGGTACTGAGATCCGAAATATGAGCCTCTGGAAGAACTGCTAGGATTAACCC
This sequence comes from Ellobius talpinus, assembly GCA_001685095.1. Classification (NCBI taxonomy): domain Eukaryota; kingdom Metazoa; phylum Chordata; class Mammalia; order Rodentia; family Cricetidae; genus Ellobius; species Ellobius talpinus. The sequence continues at coordinate 4,980 of LOJH01054300.1, forward strand.
CTGAACCATCTCTCAATCCCCAACCTCTATTTGTTTATAGCTTTAATGAAAAAAGAGGAAGAAGTTACAGTTTTTGACTACTTAGGTGGTTATTATTCTTACTTATGTTTAATAAAAAAATTCACTTTTGCCAGGTATGCCCCCAACTAATCATAAAGGTTTGTGTTGTTTATGGCAAAAATACATACTGTCCAGCCTTTCATGCTTTAAACATTTACATTTAAACTGAAGCTTTATTGAATACTACAGATAAGTATATGGTAAATGTCAAACTTATTATTTAATCTCTTCAAATTTAAAGGTGTGTCTTCTTTTTCTCCTTTTTCTCCCTTACTAATCTTGCTGTTCACTTGACCCATTAAAATATAGCAACAACATTACATTTGCTCCTTGTAAAACAGTGTACCCTAAAGAGTCAAATAAAAAGTGATGGGAAGAATATTTTAGAGAACAATGACACGGGGGAATTTATGTTTAGTAATTTGAACAGACCTCGGTAAGAAAGATTTCAAGCAAATAACTGTATCGTGATGATCGTTGTATTGATCAAGGCTACTTCTTATCCTCATTGTTACACTTCCACTGCCCGAGCCCATTGTTAAAGGGTCACTTCAGTATATAAAAATCAGTTGACAAGATGTCATCAGGTGTTCTCAGATTGCATCTTAAACCATGTAGTTATTGTTTCCCACTATATGAAATATTTCTTTCCTTTCTCACATTATACCTATACTCATTTCTCGGTCCTTGTTTATATAAAACTACTTATAGTTCTCATTTCCCAAATGCCACTTGTACCTGTCAAAAACAGACTTTCTACAGAAGATAAGAGAAATAATGACAGTATTGAAATCATTATTTTAAGACTTAAATTTGCAGAGGATTATTGAGTGCTTAGGATTCAGAATTCCTATCATTAACTATTTTTTTTAGTAGTCATTAGGTACTCTTCAAGATTCTGGTCTGTATATATTAAATAAGCAATTAAATATTTTCTTAATGTATAATTCTTAAAATTCCTACTCAAAAGATAGTCTTTGCAATTCCTCTGCATTGTTTTTCTGGAGGTTGAATCATTTCATTTCCCTTCTTTACACTTTGAATTTTATTTCAATGAAATAGTACTTAGAGTGATTGCTCTAAGTACTATTCTTTCTAAGTACTATTCATTCTTCAATTGTTTCAATTTATTACCAAATAGACTTTTATACTGATACTTAATGAAAGATTTCCAAAAAAAACTTCAACTCATCTTTGAATCAACTTATTCTCTCTCACTTCTGAATGTATGTCTTAGATTTTGTTTTGGCACCGTACCATATTATAACACTGTTTACATAATATATTTCCAGCATTCACTGCACATGGATGAATCTCTTTGAAACTCACTTTTTAAATAATGCAAACTCACTCATCTCCCTGGCTTTTCATGGCTTTTTTCTTTTATTACTGTATTGATCTTTCAATACCTTGGATGTTTAAATCCTTTATTTTAATATTATAGGTAATTCATTTGTTTCTTAGCCTAAGACACCTAGTCAATCTTTACCCGATTAAAACAGCTTAACATTGTTCCTTTTCTTTTGGCTTAGGTGTAGTTATTCTTACTTGCTCAGGGATGTCATTTTCAATATCAGCTTCCTAAATCTCAAATTATGTATATGGATTTTTTCTTTATTTAGTAGCCTCCCTCCTTTTATAAGGTTTTTGTTCAGATAATGCACTTGAAAATAGCAAACACGTTATTAGTTCTGCTTAGTTGTTTCTTTATTTCTTCAATATTTGCCTCAGTGATGGGGAAAACAGTTCTAATAAATTTTATTCATATTAAAAGATTGGGGGACTGGATGGGAGGGATAATACTTGTTTTTATAGGAATGAAACACCTGTGTTTCTCAATCATTCTAAATAAGGAACCGCCTTTAGGAGATACAACCACTGCTCTTCACCCATTTCCCTTTGATAGTGTTCTGTGGTTTCTTCCCCCCATGTCACAGAGATCAATGTTTATGTCGATAATTCTATAATTGGTCCTAAGCCAAAGGCAAAGTAATTGAATATTTTGCCTTAAAAATAGTCTGTTCTTGTCCTATATGGGAGTGCCCTTCATCTTAAAATTTGGTATAACTTTTTTCTGATAGTGATTAGTTTCTTATTACAGATTTGTTTTATGGCTAATAGTCTTTGAAAATGTTCTTTTTTAATCACCTTATTTTTGTTAGAGAACTCTTTTTACTACTTGATTTCAAATTCTTATGGATTCAACTTGGACAATCTTTTGTCCTTTTCTTTCTTTTTAATTGGAGAAAGAAAACTTTCTTCTTTCAATTGTGGTAGTGTGTTCCAAAATAAACAATTCCTTTCTCTTTTATTTTATTATTTTATATATGTTGTACAAAGTTTAAATAGTAAGAGCTAGTGAGACTTTATCAAAAAGGTATTGCTTTTGTGGCTAAGCTATTAGGAAGGCTGTTTTCTTTCCTTCCTTTGTATAGTGCCTACTATTGCATAACACAAGACACAGGAGTTTAGTCTAATCATTTGTTGTCTCTAGTCCACTTTTCTATCCTATATCAAAGGACATAATACAGAGATTTTTATGTGCATATATGGTTTATATAAAGTTTTTAATTAATTGAAATTTGTGAACTAAGTTGAGAAACAAAGATGGAGGTCTCTAAAATATATGATTGTTGTTATCAAAATAAAACTATTAAAAAACTAGTTTTTAAAAATAATAGCTTTGTTTATTTAGTACCTGAAGCTCAGTTATTTATTTAGTACTCAAGGAAGCTCAGTATACAAATGGTGGTAATATCATTTATAGCCCAGATACAACCCAAGTTTGTATAAAATTACCAAAGGAGGTTTTACAATTTTATAAAAATTTATCCATGAAGTTGTTATTTATATACAAGGGACCTCGATTATTCACCATTGCATTATTTGTTAGTTCTTAATTGATTCTGCATTTAGTCAAGTAAGGAAGAACTTTTATCCATCACAATTGCATTAGTCATTTTGTGACTATCTTTGTATACCTAGCCTTATTTTTTTATACAGCAATGCAGATTTAAAGTTCACAATGAAATATATTCAAATATTAGAAAATATTTCGGATCTTTTTACCCTTTCAATTAGAAAATTCAGAATATAATGCCTTGATGAATATGGTACCATAAATTTGGAATTTCACCAGCCTGGAGACCAAGGCAGAATTGTAAAATCAAGGTCAAAATGGGTTACAAAGTGAGACTTTATTTCAAAACCCAAAATAAAAGAGAAAATAATATATTTCCTTCAGTAAATACTTTTTCTTGAGATTTGCTTGGTGGGACACATGCTGATCCCAGCACTGCAGAAGAGACACAGGTAGGTGAATCACTGTGAGTTTGAGGATAATTTGTTTTACATAGCAAGCTCCAGATCATCCAGGGCTACAGAGAGACACCCTAAGTCAACAACAAAACAAAACAACAACAAGAATAAACCAAAAACCTCTTAACCTCTTTTCATATTTTTGACATGAATGTGTATGTCTGTAATAGGGAGGCTGCTTATTTGTTTTCCTGGTTGCCCAGACTCCCGAAGAAATCACATAGAAACTATATTATTTAAATCACTTCTTGGCCCATTAGCTCTAGCTTCTTATTTGCTAACTCTTACATCTTAATTTAACCCATCTCCATTAATCTGTGCATCACTACAAGGTCATGGCCTACCAGGAAAGTTTCAAGCACACTGTTTCCAACTGAGGCTCCATGGCTTCTCCTGACTCCGCCTTTTTCCTCCCATTATTAAGTTTTGTTTTCCCCACCTAGCTCACTTCTACCCTATCAGGCCAAGCCAGTTTCTTTATTAACAAATGCTATTCAAAGCATACAGGGGGAATCCCACATCACCTCCCCTTTTCTGTTTAAATATAAAGGAAGGTTTTAACTTTAACAGAGAAAAATTACATACAGCAAAACAGCTGTCAAGTAAGAATTACAGTTATAATATTTATATCTTCTTTATTTTTTATCATAACTAAGGAAAACTATAACTATAAAGACAGGGCTTTATATTATATTATTTCGGGGCTGAGCAGCCTGGAACCAACAAGTGGCCTCCTACAACATCTCTTTGTGTGTGTGTGTGTGTGTGTGTGTGTGTGTGTGTAGCTTTGTGACTGTGTCATACCTATGGAGGTTAGAGGTAAGCTTGAGAAATCTGATCTCATTCTACGATGTGGGTCCTAACTGATAGTCTATGATGTTGCTACCTGCACTGTGACAAGGTCCTTAGAACTTATCTCAGGGGTTTATTGTCCATTTGAATATTCAGACATATGAATGAGAAGTGCTGATAAAAAGCATAATACATGTTTGGCTGTACTTATTGAGAGATCAAAGTATTTTTATACTACTTGGTAGTTTATAGGACAACCCCAGGCAACACTGGATTCTTCCTAGGATTTCTACAATTAGCATAACTCAGCTACTAAATGGTTAATAGTTTGCAAATTAGCAGCCTGTTCCGTGTGACATACCTTATCTGATGGGTAGACTTATGATGTATATGTTCATTATGTTTATGTATAAGTCTGAGATAGTATCATTTTCCTCGGTTGCTGTCTCCTAGTTGGATTTATCATAATACTCCTAATTGGTTTCTGAGAATAAAAACATTGTGAAGAGGCACTGAAAGTAAAGGGTTCTCCTTGGATACATTGTGTTAGTAAGAAAAGTACAAGGAAGTCATTAGAAAGTTGTTACATATAAGCCATATACTTTTCAGGTTTAGTGGAAAGCTGTGCTCTTCATATTATTTGGACATTTCTATGAAAGGCAAATGAAATAGAAAGTTGAAGTTCTTTACAATAATATGTGTCCCTACTTATACATGTTACAGAAAGAAGAAACAGTACATTTGAAGGAAATTATTCATTCAGGGGAGGAATTAGCCCTCTTTGTCAGGTGTGTCTATTGGTTATACCCTAATGACAAGCTTGGGAGTTTTCCTTTTACCACTTCACAAATTCTGGCAGAAAGTTCGGGATTCCCAGGATGAAGACAAATGATGTATCACTGACAATGCTAAAGATGTTGAGTACCATGTTTTCACTGCTTCCTTATTTTCCAAGCCTTACAAAGATGAAACTTCAGGCCTAGTTGACTGTCAGTTACTCAGTGGTTTGGCATCATTGTAGTGGGGTGGTGAGTTTGGAAATATCTATTTTTATATAGCATTCAGTAGGGTTGTCTGATTTATAGTTCCCTCTAAGGTGACTCTCAGAATGACCATAAGAAATGGTGTTAGCCAAAGATAGCTGACCTGTGCTATTGGGAGCTCACAGACTCTGCACTGAGTGCTGGGGATCCTGCATGGGACTGACTGAACTAAGTCCTCTGAATGTGAATGACAATTATGTGGCTTGATCTGTTGTGGGGGGGATGTGGGGCAGTGGGATCAGGACTTATCATGGGTGTATGAACTGCCTTTTTGGAGCCCATTCCCTATGGTGGGATAGATACCTTGATATGGGGAAGGGCTTGGTCCTGCTTCAACTTTGAATACCAGGTTTTGTTGACTCCCCAAGTAAGGTCTTATCCCCTTCTTAGGAGTGAATGGCGGGGGAGGTGGTGGAATGGGGTAGGAGAAGGAGAAGGAGAAGGGGTTGAAGGGAAACTTGGTCTGGTATGTAAAATGGAAAAAAATTAAATAAAACAACTTAAACAACTGTAACATGAGGGCCAGCTCTTTGGGGTTTCTGTCCTGCTCAGTTCCCACAGCCGGCAAGTCCCAAAGAAAATCACACAGAGGTCTCCATAAGTTATAAAACTGATTGACCCATTAGCTCAGGCTTTTTATTAGCTCTTATTACTTATAATAACCCATTATTCTGATCTATGTTAGCCACATGGCTCGGTACCTTTTTTCAGTGGAGCAGGTTACATCTTGCTTCTTCTGTGGTCTGGGCAGGACTAGGGAGGAATGGGCTTCCTCCTTCCCAGCATTGTCCTGTTC
>LOJH01054302.1:0-12051 GCA_001685095.1 Ellobius talpinus
CTCTCCCACCCCACCCCTATCCAATCCTCAGAGAGGGTAAGGCACATTGCTTTGTGGAAGCAAGGTCCTCCCTACTACATCTAGGCTGGGCAATGTATCCATCCAAAGAGAACAGGATCCTAAAAAGCAGAAGCTTCTGTAAAGCAAAGGATACAGTGTAGGAGGAGAGAACTGCTTGTTGGTTCCCGCTGCCCAGAACCAAAATATTCGCACAGAAAACTGTATTAATTAAATCATTGCTTGGCCTATTAGCTCTAGCTTCTTATTGGCGAACTCTTAATTTAACCCATTTCTTGTAATCTGTGTATTGTCATGAGGCTGTGGCTTACTGGGTAAACCAGCGTCAGTGTCCACCAGGGCTACATGGCTTCTCCCTGAATCCACGTCCTTTCTCCCAGCATTCCGTTTAGTTTTCCCCACCTATCTCTGTTCCCCTCTAGCTCTCCTATAGGCCCAAAGCAGTTCCTCCATTAGCCAATGATATTCACAGCATACAGAGGGGAATCCCACATCAACACAGTCAATAAGACAAAAAGGCTGCCTACTGAATGGGAGAAGATGTTCACCAAGCCCACATCAGACAAAGGTCTGATCTCCAAAATATATAAAGGACTCAAGAAATTAGACATCAAAATTCTAAATAACCCAATTTAAAAATGAGGTACAGAACTAAACAGAGAATTCTCAACAGAAGAATCTCAAATGTCCAAAAGGTACTTAAGGAAATGTTCAACTTCCTTAGGCATCAGGGAAATGCAAATCAAAATGACTCTGAGATACCATCTTACACCTGTCAGAATGGCTAAGATCAAAAAACACCAATGAGACCAGATCATTATCCAAAATGTTTCAATAAATATTTATTAGTATTATCTTTTTTTGCTGTTTGTTTCTTTGAAACAGGATCACATGAAGCCCAGGCTGTGCTCCAATTTGCTGTGTAGCCAAGGATGACCTTAAACTCCTGATCCTCTACATCTACTCCCACATTTTGGGGTTAGAGTTGAGCACCACTTTACCCAGTAGTAGTACCCTTAAGTAAGTAAGAACTATCAACAACAAGGTATTACAAAAAAAGAAAAAGGAAAACGGGAGCCTGGGGAGGTGGCCCAGCAGGTAATGGTGCTTGCTAAGGAAACCTGAAAGGCTGAGTTCAATTCCCAGAATCGATGAAAAAGTGGAAAGAGAGAAGCAAACGCACAAAGTTATTCTCTGCCCTCTACACACATCGTGTTGTACACATGCCCCCCGAACAATCTGTCTCTCGTCTCTCCCCTTCTCCCTCCCTCTCCCTCTCTTTCTCACACATACAAATAAATAATTTTCCCACAGGAGAATGTTATTGTCTTTTTCCTCCTCCCTTTTGCATTCTTTTGGTTTGAAGACCTATGTCAACGTGAGCAATGCCTACAAAGGCCAGACAAGAGGTACAGAGAGGACACAGAGAAGGGAGAAAGGGAGAAACAGAACTGTGTAAAGATTAAAAACTAACAGCAATCATATACCTCATTTGAAGGGGAGTTAGGAAATGCAAGATTGCCATTAGCACACTACTATACACATATCAGCTTCCTATCACTATAACAAATGCATAGGTGACTTCATAAAGAGAAAATGACTATTTGGCTCAAATCTGGAAGTTTCAGTCCATAATTACTTGGTCTAATTGCTTTTAGTCTGTTGGCTTTTGAGGGCATACTCACTAACTGGAAGACTTCCCACTAATGTCCACCAACGGTCATTAGTGTTACGCTGGAGACCAGACCTTTAGCTCTAATGATTTAGACTGGAACACCACACAAACTAGCCATGTGAAGTGTAAAGAGAGAGTGCATTAATTTTACGCACTTTCTGGAAGTAAAAAAAGAAGTTAACAAAGCCTGAAAAATATTGAATGTCCTTGCAAAAGAGAAGATAGAATTTCATTCTTGATGTCTTACTTTATTTCTTTCCCTTTTTGACTGTTGTTTACTTATTGATAATTTCATATATACATAGAAATATATCTTGATCATACATCTAAGACCCTCTCCCACTCCACCACAGACACCTTCCAACATGTGTACCTCCTACCTTCATGTTCTCGCCTTTCCTTTTTGTTTATAGTACACTCTATTCAATTAATGCCGCCTTCTGGAATGCTGGCTCATCTTGTTTGCTTGATAGTGCACAGGTCTCCACAGGTGTAGTGAGTTCATGATCATGATGGCTGTGTCATGCCCAGAAGACATTTCAAAGCATTCCTACCTAACATCTGGCTCTTACGTTTCTTCTACTACTACTTATCCTGAAATGTTCTCTGAGTGTGTGTGTGTGTGTGTGTGTGTGTTGGTGTATTTCTCTTTTTGAGACATAGTTTCCGTTCTCTCAGACTGAATTAAAACTTGTTATGTACTCAAAAGTGGCCTTGAACTCATAATCCACTTGGATCTCTTTTCCAAGTGTTGAAATTACAGACACTGGCCACCAAGCCTAGCTTACTTTTATTACTTTTGTATTTTTGAGGTGGCATCTCCCACATGTCAGGATGACCTAGATCTCACTCTGTAGCCAGGTGTGGTATTGAAGGTATAATTTGTGTGCCTCCACATGTGCCTAGGCATGTGCTCCCATACCCAGATTATGGTACTGGATGTAGGGATATTTCATTTGTATTTTAATAAATACTGCTTGCCTGAAGTTCAGAGAGTAAAACAACCACACTGATTTGTAGTGAATAGGGGAGCACAGGCCTGCTTTTTGTCCGCCCGGCTCCCGCACGNCACTGATTGGTCTTACAGACTGGGCAGTAGTGGCACACACCTTTATTCCCAGTGGCCATGCTAGTTTGCCATAGAAACCAGGTGGTAGTGGTGCAGGCCTCTAATCCTAGAGAGGAATATAAGATGGGAGGAGACAGCTCTCAGTCAGTCTCATTCTGAGGATTCCTGGAGACAGGATCACCATTTCAGACTGAGATCGAGGTAAGAGCCAGTGACTGGCTGTTTTGCTTTCCTGATCTTCAGGTTGAACCCCAATATCTGTCTTTGGGTCTTTATTAATTGTGCTACGATTGGGAATGAAAGACAAGGCTTCATGTTTACTAGAGACGCACTTTGCTAACTTATCTATATCTCCAGTTCACTCTTTTAGTTTGTGTGTTTGCTTGTTTCTGAGACAGTAGTCTCTCTATGTATTCTGGGTCGGCATGGAACTGGTGTCACTCCTCCTAGCTCTGCCTTTCCAGTGTCAAGTGTTGGAATTACAGTCTTAACCACCGAACTGGCATGTTTCTTTTAACTTTTCATTTAAAAAAGTCTTTAATTTCATGTACACAATAATGAATTTCCTTAAGACATTTTTACTACATATAAATTCATTCTCTGCTACTTTTATTTCCTTTCTCCACTTACCTCTCCCATCTCATTTCATCATATCCTATCTTGTGATCATCTCTTTCTTACCCCCAAATATTAGCCTCCTCTACAAGAGATACAGAGGGGTTCTACGTATGAAAAAATGGGATGTTTGTCTTTTTCGGTCTGGTATGATTTATTTATGATGCTCTCCACTTGCACCCATTTTCCTAGACATGGCATAATTTCCTTCCTTATGAATGAATAAAATGCCACCAGATTTTCTCAAAAGGAGAAATACAAATGTTAAACAAGTATTTGAAAAAGTGGCCAATATCCTTAGATATCAGGGAAATTAAAACTGCTTTGGGACTCATTTAATCCTAGTGAGGATGGCTATTATCTAAAAAGCAAATGATAATAAATGCTTGCGAGGAAACAGGAACACTTATACACTGCTGATGAGAATGTAAACCGCTGTAGCCTCTGCAGAAATTAATATTTCATTATGGAGATTCCTCAACTGCGCTCCCCACTTCCATGAATGGAATCATATGATTCAGCTATACCACTCCTGATTATACATTTAAAGGACTCTAAATCATTATTTAACAGTGATAATTTTACATCCATGTATACTGTTGCAATTTAAAACAGCCAAGATAGGAAACCAACCTAGATTCCCACCAAAAGATGGATTGATATAGATGCATGTCTTAGTTAGGGTTTCTATTACTGCGAAGAAACATCATGACAACAGCAACTCTTATTAAGGAAAACATTTAATTGGTGTAGTTCATTATCATTATGGTAAGAAGCACGGCAGCATGTAGATAGGCGTAGTGCTAGAGAAGGAACTGAGAGTTTCAACAGGGAGGGAACTGTGTCCCACATTGGACTTAGCTTGAGAATATGTAACCTCAACACCTGCCCCCACAGTGACACAACAAGGCCACACCTACTCCAACAAGACCATCTCCTAATAGTGCCACTCCCTATGGGCCAAACATTCAAACACATGAGTCTATGGTGGCCATAACTATTCAAACTGCCACAATGTGTTACTTTGAAACAAACTGCCTAAGAGTTTAAATGCAATGTACTGACCCGGTGGTTCAGGAACTACCAAGATGGCTTAGTGGCAAAAGAGCTTGCCTCACTTGTAAAGGACCCAAGTTTGGTTCCTCATGTTAGTCTCTCACAGATGTTCTTTTTAGAAATGTGGTCACTTACATTCTCATTTCAATGAAGTGGTCATTATGAATACTTGCAGCTCTATTTCAAAACATTTATTTTCTACTTCAGTCACTCTGCCATTATTATTTATTATTAATTCATGAAGTCTATATAATTAGAATTAAGTAGGTAACCCTAAATTAGAAAATTCCTATCCTATCAACTGAAGATTTACTTCTTCTAAATGTAATTCATTTTTTTATCGCTAATACTCTAGAGGGATTTCAGAGCTACATTTCATGGCCATTGCTTTACACCTAACTGGTAAAATAGCCTGAGTACTCTTTGAAAGTGTTGGATGCTTGACAAATGTCTAGAGTTTTAAAGAATTTTTTAAAGACAAGAGCAAAAGTGATCCTTTGTCTGCTAATGATTATAAAATATACTCCAGAGATGGAAATATTGTTTTGATGCACTCAGTATAAAAGGGCATAGTGTGTTATACCCTTAATATTATAGTTTAACTGAATTTATTTCTTGTCTACCTGTTCTGGCAACAGACAAGTTTAAAGGTTACTACACAAAGCCAAGTGTGGTGGTGTGCACATTTCAACCCAGCACTTTGGAGACTGTAGCAGAATATTCAAGAAAGGATATGAAGGCAGCTGAAGATACATAGCGAGTTCCAGTATAGTTGGGATACTTTGCAAAACCAAAGACTGAAAGTGAGTGTGAACACTATAAAGTCTTAAAGGGGAATAATGGAACAGGAAGGATTAAACTGGGGTGAAGGATAGGATAGTAGAGGAAGAAATACAGAGAGTGATAAATAATACTAAGGATCTTTCAAAAAAGTCATATGGAAACATACTACTGTAGAAGCTCATAAATATAATATATATTATATATTATATATCCTATAAAGGAGCTATAATACCACTACTAGACACCACAGGCTATCAAAAAGCTTAATAACAGGAATGAGTTTTAGAGTTGTAGGCCAGTGATTTCCAAACATTATAGACTATTCCCAATGCTATTGGATACCCTCCAGAACTTGATGGTAAAACTTACTGATGAAATCACTGCATATTTGAGTAGATATGGAGTTATAGATCATGAAGTTATAAAGTTGGTACTGACCTGGATACTTCCACCCTAATGGATAGCTTGTATATGCTATAAAAACTTTTATAAAATCTGGGGGGGGGGAATCTATATAGAATGTCAAAGGAGAAAAGTAATCTTTACTTGTACCCAGTTGTGAACCCAGCTACAACAATGACTGGCCTGGGAAGACATGCTCATTGGTACAATAGTGGCACATGCACCATGAGAATAACCAACCATTTCCTGATTGGATAAAATGCCACTCCTCGAGATGGTGGTAGACATATCATAGGCCCTAGAGTAGAATCTATTATTATTATTCTGCTAAATTGAATATTCACTCCTTATGAGTTATCAGTACATCCATAGACAATGCATCTCTCAGCCCTCAACATACAAGCTTCTATTTGCAGCAGAGGGCAATTAACACAGAAACCCACAACTGCTCAAGGTACATTAGAATAAGGGACTTTGGAGTGCTCAGTCCTAAATAGAATATATGTATCACACCCCTCCTCCCAAGGCTCTGGGATTATTGCAGAAGAGGAGACAAAAGACTATTAGAGTAAAAGATGGTGGATAACCACAAGGAAACTATGTTCTAGACACAGCAGAACAGCTGCACATATGAACTCACAGTCATTTTGATAGCATGCACAAGTGACGTGCAAGCCCAAGCCAGACAAAGCACCAGAATGGAGAGGGCAGGTGGGCAAGAAATGCTACTCCTATCTGAGAAGTTGGCAATTGATAGTTGCTGGTAGAGGGAGAGTAAGTTTTTTTTAAGTGTCGTCCTTTGTTGGTCAGCTACCCTCTCAAGGAAGGTCACACACCCAGGAATACATAGGCATCACAAACTGAATTTTGGGGGTACATAAAAAAAGAGGACATAAAGTTGAGTGGGCTGGGAAACGGGGGTGTGGATCAGGGAGGGTTTTGGCAAGGGACTGAATAAGATAAAAACATACTGTATGCATTCTCAAAGAACTAATGCAAAAGGTTTTAAAAAGTACAATGTTAAAATTTATACAAAAAGAATAGGTACACTGAAATATATCTATAATTTTCACAAATAAGGTATATAAAGGAACAGGTATGCATTCATCAAATCTCTCTGTAATTTATGGGAGACATTGGAAATAAAGGACCAAAGAAATAATTTGTCTGTGTTTAAAACTTTTCAATTATATCTTCTTGTACTTTGGCCATCACTATAAGAATAATAATTTTGGCTAATGGTCTGGATGAAGGACAATGAGAGATGCACAAAGCTGATCCCAGTTCAGCTTTGATAAGCAGATGCTTTAGCTAACCCACAGACATGTGTACGTAATCAATGCTTATTTCTTTGTGGTACAGAAATTTTGTACTTGTCAACAAGTCAACATTATATTGCTGGCAGAAGTTTCTGTCCCACCCTGTCCTGCAGCCGTTTAGCCCCAAAGAAACACACAGAGGTCTACATTAATTATAAACTGGTTGGCCTNGAGGCATTCTCATCTTACTTCCTCTGTGTCTGGGTGATGACTACAGACTAACCTTTTTTCTTCCCAGAATTCTCCTGTTCTCATCGCCCTGCCTCTTCTTCCTGCCTGGTCACCCCACCTATACTTCCTTCTGGGCTACTGGCCATCAGCATTTTATTAAAAATAATACAAGTGACAGGATAAAAGACCATCGTTCCATAGCATTTTATTACTGATACAATCATTAAATCCACCTTAAATTTAGTAAGAACATTTTGTAGTTTTTTTTTTGTTTTTTTGTTGTTTTTTTTGAGACAGAGTTTCTCTGTGAAACAGTCCTGGCTGTTCTAGAACTCACTCTGTAGATCAGGCTGTCCTCGAACTCACAGAGATCTGCCTGCCTCTGCCTCCCAAGTGCTGGGGTAAAGGCATGAGTTACCACCACCTGGCTCATCAGAAAAATTTTAAAATAGAAAGCCTAAATGCTGTGGGATAATGCTCTTGAACCCTGTAAACGTTACTTGTATTGGTTTAATAAAACACTGATTGGCCAGTGTCCAGGCAGGAAGTACAGGTAGGGTAACCAGACTAGAATTCTGGGAAGAGGAAAGGTTCATGCAGTCACCATCCAGATGCAGAGGAATCATGATAAAAATGCTACACTGAGAAAAGTTACAAAACCACATGACTAAGCATAGATTAAAAATTATGTGTTAATTTAAGCTGTAAGAGCTAGTTAATAATAAACCTGACCTAATTGGTCAAACAGTTTATAATTAATATAAGCCTCTCTATGTTTCTTTGGGAATGAATGACTGTGGGACCAGGAGGGATAGAAACTTCCATCTACACCTAAATAAGTAAACATACAGTGACTCCTAAAGTAATTTAAGTCAGATACAAGACGTCAACACAGTGGAAAATAATTCACAGATTTGGTACTAGAAGCACCAAAACCACAGTGGCTGCAGAACATGCTAAGAAACCAATGCATAAAAGCCATGGTGAATATCAATCAGTTCTATGGCTAGACGCTAAGTCAAGAACATCAGGCCAAATAGTGGTGAGTGGGATTAATATGCAGAACTGCAAGGGCCAGTGGTAAATAGTACTAGCATGCAGGAGTTTCTAGAATTAACCCTCAGTTCCACAATAAAAAAAAGAAAAGAAAAGAAAGTACTTCACCAAGTGTAGAGAGTTTAAAAGTCATGGGTTTCTAGTATCTTATGATCATATCTACCTAACATTTCTATAGTGTCTCTAGGATGAATTTTCTATGTTAATTCATCACTAATTGTCATCTAAGTGTATAAATGAGGATAAACATCTCCAACATTTCTTAAATAGAAGTAAAAATCAAAATAGAACCTGTATTAATCCATCTACATTTGTCCTTTTATTAATAATGCTTAAAAGCCCCATTAGCTCTTGAATGTACACACTTACAAAAAATTACAAGCACCTAGAACATCCACCCACAGGTTTTATTGTTGTTTTGTTTGAGAAAGGGTGTAGCTATATAATCCAGGTTATCCTTGGCCCTGATCGTGTGGATCCTTCTGCCTCAGCCACCCAAGTGTTGGGATAATAGGAGGATGCCACTGCTTCCAGATCTTATTTTTATATATTTCTTTATTACTTTGTATGTGTGGTATGTGGGCTGTGTGTGCATGTACCACAGTGTGAATGTGGAAGTCAAAGGAGCTTTCTCAGAGTCAGTTTTCTCCTGCCATGGTATGTCTTCTAGTTTTATGTCAACCTGACACAAGAGAAAGTCATCTGAGAGAAAGGAACCCCAGTCAAGAAAATACCTCCATACAGCAGGGCTGCAGGCAAGTCTGAAGGGCATTTTCTTAATTAGTAATTGATGTGTACGGGCCTAGTCCATTGTGGGTGGTAGCATCCCTGGGGAGCTCAACCTGGTGGTGAGGACAAGGGAGAGCTGGCAGGCTGACCAACACTGCAATTACCCAGGCCCAGAAACAGGGTTATGCATTGGCCTGCCCCAACATCCACCCCATCTGTGATCAGCTAGAGCACATGAAGGTGCTGGTTCTTGAGACCAAAAGCTGTAGGATCTCCACAAAACTGGGCAACAACAGAATATCCAAGAGGAGTCCTAGTGAGGGCCCAGCATTGATAGTGTAGCAGAAGAAAGAGATCTCAAACCAGACCAATGACTCTTTGCAATGAACACTTCCAGGTAAAGATATATGAATAAGAGGAATTACTGCATGACTCACTGTGTCATACTACAGTTTCTGTGATGGTATTAAATTTTCCTTCATCTTTTTTTCTCTTAAAGTTTATTTTTGTGGGAAGGTTGCAAGGACAGAAGGTTGATATGAAGGGATGAGGGAATGAATGGGATCCATTGTAAAAGACACAAAGAATAAATAAAATGAAAGTTAAAAAAAAGCAGGCTGAGGCTGAGCAAACCATGTGGAGCAAGCAGATAAGCAGCACCCCTACTTGACCTCTCCATCATCTCCTGCCTCCAGGTTCCTACCCTGACTTCCTTCAGTGATGAAAAGTGATGTTGAAATGTAAGCCAAATAAACTCTTTCCTCCCCATGTTGCTTTTGGTCATGGTGTTTCATCACAGCATGGTATCAAAATAGTTGGGCATCGCTGTGACAGACCTGAATATGTTGTTTTTGGAAGGATTGTGGGAAGGCTTGGGAACTCTGAGCTAGAAAGGTCATATTGAAAGCATCCAACAGCCCTTAGTGATGAAAGTCTTGGAGAGATCAGGGATACAAGAGACATACCTAAACATAATAAAGGCAATTATACAGCAAGCCAACAGCCAACATCAAATTAAATGGAGAGAAACTCAAAGCAATTCCACTAAAATCAGGAACAAGACAAGGTTGTTCACTCTCTCCATATCTATTCAATATAATACTTGAAGTTTTAGCTAGAGTATTAAGAAAAATGAAAGAGATCAAGAGGACACAAATTGGAGAGGAAGAAATCAAAATATTGTTATTTGCAAATGATATGATAGTATACATAAGTAACCTTAAAAGTTCTGGAAGGGTAGGTACTTTCAACAAAGTGGCTGGATACAAGATTAACTTAAAATCAGTAGTCCCTCCTATATACAAATGACAAATGGGCTGAGAAAGAAATCAGGGAAGCAAAACCCTTCATGATAACCTCAAATGATATAAAATATTTGGGATGAAAGTGAAAGATTTGTCTAATAAATACTTAAAGACATTGAAGAAAGAAAATGACAAAGTTATCTGAAGATGGAAAGATCTATGCTCATGGAATGATAGGATTAATGTAGTAAAATGGCCATCCTATAAAAAGCAATCTACATATTTAACACAATCCCCATTAAAATTCCAACACAATTCTTAACAGATTTTGAAAGGATAATTCTGAACTTCATATGGAAAAACAAAACAGGATAGCTAAAAGAATCCCAAACAATAAAAGAACTACTGGAGATCTCATCATTCCTGATTTCAAGCTGTATTACAGAGCCATAGTAATAAAAACCACATGGTACTGGCATATAGAAAGACACATTGGTCAATGAAATCAAATTGACGACCCAGACAAATTCACACCCCTATGGACACCTGATTTTTTAATAAAGAATCCAGAAATACATACTGGAAAGAAGAAACCATCTTCAACAAATAATTCTGGTCAAACTGGACATCTGCATGTAGAAGAATGCAAATAGATCTATACTTTTATAGGAGGCCCACTCTTCTTTTAAGGGAAACAGAGGGATATCATGGGGAGAGAGAATGTAGGGGGAGTAGCTAGGAGGAGTGGAGGGTGGGGAAACAGTGGTCGGGATGAAGTGTACGATGGAAGACTCTATTCAATAAAAGAGAAATACAATAAAGTTTATAAAATGTAAAAAAAAGAATGTTGAAAGCAGTGCTGATGATGGAGGCCTGGCTTCTGAAGTTTCAGAGGGTGAAAAAGATCCTACCTGATCTTTTGTATGAAGGATCTATAGTTCTGGTTAGCTGGAACTGAAGAATTGGCTGTGATTAACGAGACCAGACCATTAAAGTAAAACCTTTGCTTTCTGGGAGAATAGATGCTGGTCAGCTGGGGCTGAAGAACCATCTGTGATTAACAAGAAAGCAACATCATTGAGGGGAAGTCTTGTGGCTAGTTACTCAGGGGCAGTGCCCAGAAGGGGCAGTCAAGGTTCTACCTCCTGCTGGCAGCCGAACTTGGTAGTGCCAGTCGTCGAGGTGATTACTGGTTTTGAAGGCATGAAGAGGTCATGGAGAGCATCTGAGGGTTGTTGGCACTGTGTGGCAGGGCTGGAATCCCTGAAGAGAGCCCAGGAGAGGTGAAGGTGCATCCCAGTTGCAGCAAAGGACCCCACCATTTTTGTAGATGCTGGTACCATGGGATAACCACCAAGAACATTAGCAGCAGTGGAGCGGAGTCAGCTGAAGTCTAGAAGACAAGCTGTGTGTGCTGCAGAGCGCTGAGTCAGAGAAGTGACCCAAGCCCTTGAAAGAGCCCAGGAGAATGACAGTTGATCTCAGACATAGAATATTGAGTTATTTACACAGTTGCAGTTTAGTTTTTGCTTTGTACAGTTTGTTCGGATTGTGGCTTTGCCCTGGTTCTTCCCTTTTGAAGTAAGAAATATTTAATTTTTTTTTACAAGAGTCCACTGTTGACTTTGTATTTAAAAAATATACTTTGGACTTTCTTTAAAGAGAGTGAAATTTTGAAGTATTTGAATTAGTAGGACATTTTTATTTAACTTTTTTCATTTTACATAACAACCCTATGTCCTCCTCCCTCTCCTTCTCCCACCTCCCCTGCCTCCCCACTCCCCTGCCTTCCCCTATCCCACCTGTCAGCCACTCCTGGTGTGGGAGAATTGTCTGTATTCTGTCAACCATGTTTTAAATAAACGCTGGTTGGCCAGGCAGGAAGTATAGGCAGGTCAACCAGACAGGAAGTAG
>LOJH01054303.1:0-12051 GCA_001685095.1 Ellobius talpinus
ATCTCATTACAGATGGTTGTGAGCCACCATGTGGTTACTGGGAATTGAACTCAGTACCTCTGGAAGACTAATCAGTGCTCTTCCTGCTGAACCATCTCTTACTGTGTAACCCTACCTGAGCTAGAACTCATTGTGTCAATCATGGTGTCCTCAAATTTGGGTTCACTTGCCTTTGCCTTCTTAGTGCTAGGATTAAAGGCATGAACTACCAGGCCGGGCATAAACATTCTTTTTTTTTTTAATTTTATTGTTTGTGCTTTGTTGTGAGGGTATCAGATTCCCTGGAACTAAGTTATAGATAGGTGTGAGCTGCCATGTGGGTGCTGGGGATTGAACCTGGGTCCTCTGGAAGGGCAGCCAGTGTTTTTAACCACTGAGTCATCTCTCCAGCCCCATAACATTCATAAACCTAGATTAAATGATTTCTTACTTGATAAATTTACTTAAATTATTGCATTAAGTTTGTCATGGTGGCAAGGCCTATAATCCACCACTTGGGAGGCTGAGATAGGAGGATTGCCATCATTTCAGGGTCAGCCTGAGCTACAGAGAGAGACCCTGTCTCAGTGACAGAGCCTGCTTTTTCTGCATCCTGTATAACCTGAAGTAAACTTTAATCTTCAACACACCCCTTCCATGATGGTCTCCCTTACTGTCCATGGTCCTAGAAGCAATGAAATCAAATGGCCATAGATAGAACTTGTCATCTGTCAGTTTTACCACCGTTTCCTTGCCTTCATGCCCCATACCCTGAAGGCATAGCCACAGGATGAAGTAACCACCAACCAGTACGTTCTCAAAACTGGCAACGAGATGACAGATGGAGTGCTCCTGAAACAACAGATAGCAGACAAATCCTCAGTCAATGAGCATACACCATGCCTAAAACAAACCCCTCCTCAGAACTGAGGATAGCTCCAGTTTTCATTTTGGGAAAGTAGGGGCAAGCTTAAATGGTCTCAATATGCAGATGAGGCTAGCCTTGAAAGAGCAGCAATCCTCTTGGCTCAGCTTCCCAGGACTAGGATTGCAGATGTGAACCACCAGACTTCAATCTTCAGGGGCCTGCAAGATACAGGTCAGCTGGTAAAATTGCTTGGGCAGCAGGCCTGGCAACCTGTGTTCAATCCCCAGAAACATACAAAGTGAGAAGAAAGAATCAACTCCACAAAATTGTTTTCAGACTACCACACATGCACCATAACAGAAGCACCCAAACACAAGTCAGGAGCAATAGTGATTGTTTAAAATTAAGTCCAGCTTTTAAAGAATTTAAAGGATGTTGGGTGAGGCAAGAGAAAGAGATGAGCCTTGATCTGGAGATAAAATGAGAGCTCTGCTAGTGAACACAAATAATGTAAGAAGGGGAGATGATTGGGTGATTGAAGAAGAGACTGTTAATTCTACTGGGTGAGGATAAGATCACTACCACAATTTTGAGACAAATTTGAAGGAAACTTTAATTAAATTCTGGCCAGGATGATGAACTCTGTCCAGATCCATTCTGGTGTTCCCAGAAAATGGCAACAAATTACGGTTTGCAAAGACAAACGAAGGCAAAACCCCCAATGTTACGTATTTCCCATCAAGATGTCCACCCAATTTTTTGGACACAGATACTTGCCTGGAAATCAACTCAGCTAGACTACTTGGGCAGGGAGGCCCCGGATCTCTCTTGTCTTTGTTCCCTGGTGGTGGGATTACAAGCCTAAACACCACTGTGCCCAGATTTTCATCGGTGCTGAGGCTCCAAGCTCAGATGTTCATGCTTACATGGCAAGTGCTTTAATGGTCAAGCCATTTTCCTTTCCCCTTAAGATTAATTATTTTCTTTCTTTAAATATTTTTTAAGATTTATTTGTATATTTTATGTGTGAATGCTCTACTTGCAGGTATGCCTGCATAACAGAAAAGGGCATCAGATCCTACTATAGATGGCTATAAACCATGCTGAGAAATGAACTCAGGCCCTCTGGAAGGGCAGCCAGTGTTCTTAACCACTGAGCTATCTCTCCAGCCTTTAATCCTGAACTGTTTATCCACCTCTCTCCACTTCTCAAGTGCTGAGATTATAGGTATGTACCACCATGCTTAGTCTTCAAAATGTGATGAATATCTTTTGCGGATGGTTTATAGAATGTAAAATCTTATTAATTAAATTTGTCACATTAAAAATCATAACTCTAGGGCTGGGGGTATAGCTCAGTGGTAGAAACACTTGTCTAGAATGCCTTAGGCCCGAACTTTAACCCCAGTACCACATGAAGTATATTCATTAACTTAGCACTCTAGGGGCTGGAAATAACAGCTCAGTTGGTAGAGTTTCTGTCTATCATGTATGAAGTCCCTAGTATCCCAGAAACCAGGTGTGGGGTGCACACCTCTGCTCTTAGCATCTTGGAGTTTGTTGAAGCAGGAGGATCTGGAGTTTGAAGCCAGCCAGGATTATAGGACCCCCTCCCCACACCCTCCCCCCACCCTAAAATAAAAAGAGAGAGGGAGAGGAAGAACTACAATCGAATGGCAGCATCTTCCACAACCACTGTTCACCCTATTTTATTGCTTCCTCCTCTAGACTTATGATGCATTATAGCAATGTCCTGATTCTGAAAGTTTCCATGTGTGTGGATCCCAGAATTTACTGAGAGATGGAGGAGCCTCAGAAAAATGACCTGAACATGACAGGGCAGGAGGAAGAAAGTCCTGTGAAAAGCACCGGCCCTCAGATTTCTGTTAGTGAGTTTTCCTGCCCTTGCTGTTACGACACCCTGGTTAACCCCACCACCTTGAACTGTGGCCACAGCTTCTGCCGGCACTGCCTAGCTTTATGGTGGATGTCTTCAAAGAAGACAGAGTGTCCAGAATGCAGAGAAAAATGGGAAGGTTTCCCCAAAGTCAACATTCTCCTCAGGTAACCTGTGTGCTGTTGGCAACATGGATATACCATATGGTTTCTCTGTGGGAGCTGTTGTTTGACAAGGAACAGGCTCAGGGCAGATCATTCTAGGGGCTTGGAACAAAAAAGACAGATTCCTTTTCTCACACGTGGCTGTCACCTGCCCTTCTGTTTGATTTGTTTTCTTCTTAAGCAAGGTCTCACTCAGTTCATCATACTTGACTGTCATGGGACTGCTGTGTAAATCAGGCTAGCCTTAAACTCAGAGATCTGCCTGCCTTTTCTGGGGTTAAAGGTGTGTGCCCATGTGCCCCATGCCCCGTACCTCTGAGGCTCTGATGCCTTAGCAGCAAGCCTAGCCTATCTCAAATCAGTGGAATACCCCAAAGGGCCGTGAGACCATTAACCCAGCATCGGTCATAACTGTCATCTTTACTTTACTTGAAGATTAATCTTAACTGGGCTGTGGTGGTGCATGCCTTTAATTCCAGCTTTCAGGAGGGAGGCAGAAGCAGGTGGATCTTTGTGAGTTCGAGGCCATTTTGGTTTCAGGACAAGCTACAGAGAAACCCTGTCTCAAAAAACAAAAAGATTCATCTTACCTGGAAAGAGGACTTCTTGATTTTACATAATTGAAAATGAAAAGAGTTTTGTGGGGGTCCAGCAGGGTACTCCATGCATAAAAACACTACTGACCACTCAAGTTTAAATGCCTGGATCCACGTGGTGGAACGTTGTCCTCCAATCTCCTGCATGTGCCATGGAGAGAGAAATTGAAAGGTTTCCCTAAAGTCAACACGTTTATACATAATATCCACCAATAAATGTAATAACATTATTTTTAGGAAGAGCCCTCTACTCGCCCATACCTAACTTGGCTCTCAAAGCTCACACAGCAGAGCAGCTTGCTGAGTCAGCACTCTTCTCATCAGAGAGCTTCTTAAAGCAGACAGGTGCTGCTGCGGAAGTCCACTTAGCTGCACCTAAAGCTGGAGGAAAATCCTGGAACGATTAGAAGAGCCAGAGGGCCAGGATGCTTGGTGTTAGGTGGTGTCTTTGAGACATAAGAGGAAGCTACAACTAGGACATCTGAAACCTTTTTTGTTGTAGCTGTTCTTTTGTTTGTTTTGTTGTTGTTGTTTTTGTTTTCAAGACAGGATTTCTCTGTGTAGCCGTGGCCGTCCTGGAACTCAACTCTGTAAACCAGGCTGATCTCAAACTCACGGAGATCCGCCTGCCTGTGCCTCCTTAGTGCTGGGATTAAAGGCATGCGTCTCCATAGTCCAGCTTGAATCTGAAGCCTTTTTGTCTAAACAAGACCTGAATAAGATGGCCACCTGACAGTTGACATGCCAGTGTGGTTGGGAGATTTCTGAAGCCCTACCTACCATTGTATCAAGAGCGATCAGTGACTGCCTCTGCCTTCTAAGTGCTGGGATTAAAGGCATGTACCACCACCACCTGTCAGAAGTTATTAATTTTAAGGGGAGGAACTGGAGAGGAAGGGAAGGTGAAAATGATGTAAATTCAGTATTCATATATAAAATTCTCAGAAAAATTTTTAATTACAAAGAAATTAGTTTTTATTTTTACTTTTTATTTTAAAATAACAAATTTAAATTTTTCCTTTTTAATTTTTATTCTAAAATAAAAATTAGTGTTTTGCTGGCATATGTGTCTGTATGAGGTGTCAGATCTTGGAGTTACAGTTTTGAGCTGCCATGTGGGTGCTGGGAATTGAACCCAGGTCTTCTGGAGGAGCAGTCAGTGCTCTTAACTGCTGAGCCATCTCTCCAGCCCCCTAGATTTCTTTTTAAAGAAAAAAAAACACTTCTGTCAAAAAGTAACTGTATAGCACACTGTTTCCATCAGAACTTAATTTTCCATTTCTGTAAACTAATCTTTATAATAATAGCATAAGTAGTACACATATACATTCATATAATTTTAATTTTCTTTGACTTTTTGTTTGTTTGTTTCGAGACAGGGTTTCTCTGTAGCTTTTGGAGCCTGTCCTGGAATTAGCTCTTGTAGACCAGGCTGGCCTCCAACTCACAGAGATCCACCTACCTCTGCCTCCCAAGTGCTGGATTAAAGGTGTGCGCTACCCCTGCCCGGCTTCGTCGACTCTTTGAAACACTCTGTATCCCAGGCTGGCCTCAGAACCATGGTAACTACTCTATTTAGACTCCTGAGTGCTGAGGCTATAACCATTAATGGCCATGTCTAGATTATCGCTTGTATTATCTTATTAAGATTCAAAATTCATTATCAAGCTAAAGACCTCTCTGTTATGGTGTAAGTAAAAATGCTGCAGGTCCCCAAGTGGCTGCAGTGGGCCACGAGGGGCAACAAGTCCCAGGCAGGGAGCCACATGGTGGGTGAGAGACCTCAAAGGGGCAGCCAGTCCCACAAGGAGAGACAGACGCCATGAGACCACACCCCAGGTCTCTGAAGGCGGCTGGTCCCGGGTAGGGAGCCACATGGCAAGCAAGAGACAGACAGATAATAGGCACACCATGCAGAGTGAGTTTGGATATTTATTTAGTGGGTTATGGAGGGGAAAAGGGAAGAGGGCAGAGAGAGAGAGAGAGAAACACGGTGGGGAGGAGAGGAGCAACAGCAGCAGCTACCTCTCTGGGGACTCAGACTGGAAGCTGAAGATCAGCTTGTCTCTTAAAGGGACAGGACAGACCATTACACTCTCCTCCCCTCAGAACCCTCAGTTAGGACTTAGTTGTGATTTCATTCAGATTTGTAGGACTTTTTGAAGAGGGCTAGAAAGAAAACTCAGGAGCTAAGAGTCCTTGCTGCTCCTTCAGAGGACCTTGTTCGGTTCCCAGCATCCACATGGTACCTCACAATGCCTGTAACTCCAGCTCAGGGATGGTACCCAGACATACACTCAGGCACATACCCGTACATGAAATGAGTAAATCTGTAAAACAAAACAGTGCCATTTGAAGCAGGGTGTGCAGGTACAGGAAGGAAATTCAGAAATTCAATCATCCTCTGCTATGTGGAGAATTCAAGACCAGCCTGGGTTGCATGAGACCCTCTTTCAAAAAATAAGAACAAATACTTTTGAATATATGTGCTGACAGAAAAATCCTAGTATTTTCTCATATCAGTGGTATTTTATCAGTCCAGCACTGCAATATACTGTTCTCATCCAACATTATGTCCTAAGTTATCCAACTTGACACAGAGTGACCCAGTAGGTACATTTATAAAAATATGTAGTATTCTACTATAAGAGTTCAGTATTTAAAAAAAAAAGAGTTCAGTATTGTATTTCAGGCTCAGCAGCTAATAGTACCTGCCACTCAAACATGATGACCAGAGTTCTATGATAGAAAGAGAACAGACTCCTGAAAGTTGTCATCTAACCTCCACATAAGCATGACCACACTCAGACACACATTGAACACAAGTGTGCACTTAAGTAAGTAAATTTTTTTGAGACAGTCTCACTGGTTCACCCAGGCTATCCTGTAAATTTCTGTGTGGACCAAGCTAGCCTGGGTCTCACAGAGTTCTGCCCCTAGAGTGTTGGGATTAAAGGTGTGCACACTACACCTAGCAATACGAGTGGGGCCTACTTCAAGGGCTAGGCTGTAGCTCAGTGGTAAAGCACATTGATACTATATATTAGGCCTTAGGTTCAAATCTGATGTAAATATTTCATATGGCTGTTTCCTTAATGGTGGACACATAGATTGTTCTTCCATTTTTGCTTTTATCGTAAAGTGAGCTCTTTGCTGCTCTTCTAGGCACCTGTGTAGATTATGAAATGTTTGCATTAGCAGCTGTGGTTTCTGAGTGCTGTGCTCTATCAAACATCTGCCCTGTGATTTCTCTTTTCTCCACAGGGACGCCATTGAAAAGTTATTTCCTGATGCCATTAGAATGAGAATTGAAGACATTCAGCAGAATAATGACATAGTTCAAAGTCTTACAGCCTTTCAAAAATATGGGAGTGATCAGAGTCCTGTAACTGCCAGCACAGGGCGAGTGAATCAGCAGAGAGGAGGGGGATTCTTCTCCGGAGTACTCACTGCTTTAACTGGTGTGGCAGTAAGTTTATCTGTTTAATCTGAGCCCTGTGCCACCCACAGTTACCTCAGAAGTCAGTTCTTCTAATATCTCTGAAACAGTTGATGGTGTGACTCATCAAAATTGTATTTTATGTTAGTAATGTTATGCCCGGATCACGGAGTCCCCCAAACCAATTAGGAGACTGAGTCCTGTATGTAAAAGCAAAGATTTATTCTATACAAGTTTGCAAACTCGGACTCTCCGTGTGTCCAATGTATTGGAGTGATCGGAGAGCCCCGAGCTTTATTGGGGTTGAGTTTTTATAGTAGCAAAGGTAGGGATGAGGGATTTCTAAGGCTCAGGACCCCTGATTGGCCCACACTTGTCTAGGGGTGTTCTTGTGAAAAGCGATGGGTGTGTGCTGGCAGGTGATCCTATCTACAATGGTTAGAATGTTAGGAATTTTTTTTTGGATGGTCTGTTCCTGGGTGGTGTCAGCTTATGGCTTTCCTGGAACCTGGTGCTGCCTGCTATGGCAGCCCATGTGGCCTGGGCCCCATGTGTGGCCAGGCTGTCCTGGTCCCCACATGGCCTGGGCCCTATCATGTGTGGCCAGACGTCCTGGTCCACACATGGCCTGGGCCCTATCATGTGTGACCAGACTGTCCTGGTCCACACATGGCCTGGGCCCTGTCATGTGTGACCTGGGCCCCACAAGTAGCAGAGACTAGACTATAGTTGTCTTGGTAAGTGTTAACTCTGTCCTGTTGAGTCCTCCTGACCTGTGCAGTGAGTGACATCATGATGAACCTCATTTTAGAACTGAGGAAAGTGTGAGACCAGAGAGATGACTCACTGAGAGTGCTGGTTGCTCTTCCAGAGGACCTGGGTTCAATTTCCAGCACCCACATGGCAGCTCATAACTATCTGTAGCTCCAGTTCCAGGAGATCTGACACTTTCACACCAATGCATATAAAATAATTTAAATAAATTTTAAAAAATAAAAAGAATTGAGGAGAGGAGCAGAAGAAGACTGAGAAATCAAATCCATGCTAATGCTAGACTCTTAAGAGCACACAACACACATCACTGCCAGTGCAAAGACTTATTGCAATCTTAAAAGTTTTCCCTGTAGAAAAGGCATATGAGTTGGTGGGACACAACTGTTCCTCGGCTGTCTGCTGTCTACCCTTTCCAGATCTCTACCCAGCCATGAGCAAAACTGCGTCTGAAGACATTGTGTCCTCACTTCACTGTGGTAGAGGCTCCTTCCTTTCCTTTACAGACTTAGCATTGTTTCTCAGCCTCACATCCTCAGAAACTGGCTTTCCCACTTGTGACAGCCTGTCTCCTTTCAGGTCGTCCTGCTTGTGTATCACTGGCGCAGCAGAGAGTCTGAGCATGGCCTCCTGGTGCACAAGGCTGTAGCCAAGTGGACAGCAGAAGAAGTTGTCCTCTGGTTAGAACAGCTGGGCCCTTGGGCCTCTCTTTACAGAGAAAGATTCTTATCTGAAAGAGTAAATGGAAGGTAAGGGGGAAAAAATCTGCCACTCCAGACCAGGTATGGTGGTGCCCGCCTTCAATCCCAGAGGCAGGTAGAATCCCTGGGAGGTTGAAGCCAGCCTGGTGTACCTAGTAAGTTCTTAGCCAGAAAGGCTACTTAAAGAAGCCTTGTCAAAAACAAAACAAACTAAATACCTCTGGCACAACAGACATGCTCGTAGGTGACTTTATTGATATACATTCTATCTGCCACAAATCCTTGTAGAAGTGTATAAACAAGGTCTAATTTTTTTGTTTGTTTGCTTTTTGTTTTTTACTCTTTGGCTTTTTGGCTCTTTTGAGGCCCCCACCACCCAGCTCCCAAATAAATCATACAGAGTCTTATTCTTTCTTATGAGTGCCCAACCTTAGCTTGTCTTATTCTAGCCCTCTTATCTTAAATTATTCCATCTGCCTTTTGTCTCTGGGCTTTTATCTTTCTCTATACCTTTCTTTACTTCTTACTCCATGGCTGAAATTGTAGCTAAAGTGACTGGCCCCTGGAGTCCTCTCTTCTCCTTCTTTCACTCCTAGGTCTCTCTTATGTATTCAGTCTGCCTGCCAGCCCCGCCTATCCTTTCATCCTGCCTTGCTATTGACTTTGTTAGACTAATCAGGTGTTTTAGACAGGTAAGTAATGCAACTTCACAGAGCTAAACAATTGCAACATAAAAGAATGCAACACATTGTTAAACAAATGTTTCACAACATAAAAAAAAGTTACACACCTTATTATTCCACAGCAAACATGACTTTCTGATGTCTTCACAGAGATGTACAACTGGTCTACCTTTAGAACAGTTTCCTGACTCCCAAAAGAAGATTCTTCCCTTTACTGGTCCATCCTCACTCCTTCTCCCTCGACAGATTCCAGTTATCTTATCCGGAAACATATTTGCCTACAGTTCTTGCATATTAATGTAGTCATGAAATATGTAAATTTTTTGTGTGTAGCTTTTTCACTTGGCATAATTTCACACATAAAAAAAGCATCCACCAGTACCTTTATCCTGTGTCTGTAAAACATCCTTGCATGGATGGTTAGACCAGATTGTCAGTTCTTCACTTAATGGGTATTTGCATTGATTCCATGTGTGGCTGTTCTGAAGAGTGCCGCTAAGGTCACTCACGCACAAGGCTTTGTATAGATATGTATTCTGGGAACTCTTTTGGAGAAGAGTGTCCACATCACAGGGTCAATCTGTGTTTACTTTTCAAAGACATTAATGAACTGCTTTCCACAGGGGCTGAACTATTTTATATCAGTGATACTTTAATTTCTGTATTACTCCTTATTATGAAGTAGCATTATTTTAAAAACGTAAGACATTATGACATCAAAAGTACATTTCTTTATGTTGCTACTCTTCTCAGAATATTGCTGTTAATATAGACATACCTTAGCCTGGTGGCCCAGAGTTACTATCCTAGCACATGGAAGATGAGGATAGGATAGTCAGAGTTCAAGATGAACCTGAGCTATAGCTCACATCCTGTCTCAAAAAAAAATCTTATTAGATATCTTTCTAAATCTGAATGTGTTTTCTTGTCAGGATGTCTTACTGGGGATCACATAGGGCTTTGAACATGCCAGCTCCTCTCTACCATTGAAACCCTCCTCAGCCCTACCTAGCTTTTTTATGTTTGTATAGTTACATGAATGTGTTGTTGGGGTCTTGATTTGCTTTTGTTTATCTAAGACAGATTTCACAGTGTTTCCCTGACTGACCTTGAGTGTTCACTTCTCCTGCCTTAGTCTCCTGTGTAAGGAATCCAGCTTTTTAGCTCTATTCCTACTATATGAGGATGTTTTAGTACTGAGTCATTGTAGAAATAGATTATTGGGGTTTTGTTTTTTTTTACATTTTGTCTTGTTTTCTCATTTGCTTTCTTAGTGGTTTTTACATTTGTTATTGATTTTTATGTGTATGATTTTTGTGTCCTTTTTGTCTACGCACCATGGTTATATCGGCACCTTCGGAGGCCAGGAGATGGCATTCAGATCCCCTTGACTGGAGTTACATATAGTCATTAGTCACCATCTCAGTGCTGGGAGTGAACCCAGGTCCTCTGGAAGGGCTGAGCCGTCTCTCTAGCCACTAGATAATTGTTTATTGATGAGGAAAATAAATAAGGGTTTATATATAACTTTAGTTAACTTGAGTCAGTATCCCAATACAATCAGTGTTTTTTTGTTTGGGGTTGTTTTGATTTTGAGATTGAGATCTTGATGTTGCCTAAGTTGGCCTCAGTCTTAGCCATTCTTCTGTTTCAGCCTTCCAAGTCACCAGTATTAGAGATGTGTAGTAGTGAACCCAGCTAAAACAACCACTCTTAAATGGAACCTTGTTCAGTTGGATTTCCTTCTAGTTTTCTCCTACACACACCCCTTTAAAAACAAAGTAATATATGCCAACAGGAATCAGAAACTGATAGTTTGGAGCCTTAAGAACAAGCACCCTGATGTGCCTAAGGCAAGTCACTTTTATTTCTGAAGCTAGTTTCTGATCTGCACAATGAGTACGATGCTACTCCGCAGAGTTAAATAGATAGCGACGAGAGTTTGTGAGAATACTTCCTGCTGGTGACTGGCTGGTAGTAAACAAACTGCTCTTGGCAGTCATTGGCACTGCTGCCAGCATTTAACATTCTGCCTATCCATGCAAGCATACATATTTGCACAGTAAGACAGAACTCAGCATGTAAGATCTACATCCCGTATATAATCTCAAGTCATTTCTACGTCTTACCCCTCCAGGTTGCTTTTAACTTTGACAGAGGAAGAATTTTCCAAAGCCCCATACACCATAGAAAACAGTAGCCACAGAAGAGTCATCCTCCTGGAGCTGGAGCGTGTAAGAACCCTGGGTGTGAAGCCACCCCAGAATCTCTGGGAGTACAAGGTAAATGCTTGTTTTTAACTGAGAAAAAAAAAAGGTAGAAAACAACTAGCAGTCATCTTCCTCTTCACTCGGCAAATTAAGAAGAAAAGCATTTCAGACACTGAAATCACGAGTACGGTGATGCTCTGGGTCACCTTCCTGCAGTGGGTGCTACACAGCCATCTCAGGCCTCTGTCCCTAATCTCTGGGTGGTGTTCACAGGATACATTGTTTCAGGCAAGATGCAAGAAGCATGCACAGTCTTCTGCAGTGCACTCTGTTTCTCCTTCCCTGGACTTCCCTGCTGGTGACAGCAGCAGCTCTTCTATTTGCACCGCCACTAGTGCTGCTGTTTCAGGCGACCACTGACGGAACATGTAGAGGAGTGGGGTTATTACTAAGTCACAAATAAGACACAGCTTCATCTTACTGTATTTGATAACTTGATTTTCATTGTGACTATATCAGTTGATTCTCCTTCACAGACAGAATGTAATATATATTGTACTAAAGAGCAAATATCTGGGATATTCATTTATGCATATTGAAAGAGACATTGTGAAGAAATATACAACCTTATAACTCTTAAACATATAGTGGAAAATGTTTGTAGTTCAAAGGGTGCAAATGGACCAATCAAGTGATGATGGAGGAGGGTCATCTGTCTATGTGTTACTTTCATTGGTTAATAA
>LOJH01054305.1:0-12051 GCA_001685095.1 Ellobius talpinus
AGTTGAGTGCAGTGACTCCTTGTTGTGCAGTTGAACACAGAGACTCCTTGGTGTACAGTTGAGCACAGAGACTCCTTGGCTGTGCAGTTGAGCACAGTGACTCCTTTGGCTTGCAGTTGAGCGCAGTGACTCCTTTGGCTGTGCAGTTGAGCGCAGTGGCTCCTTGGCTGTGCAGTTGAGCACAGTGACTCCTTGGCTGTGCAGTTGAGTGCAGTGACTCCTTTCTGTGCAGTTGAGCGCAGTGACTCCTTGGCTGTGCAGTAGAGTACAGTGACTCCTTGGCTGTGCAGTAGAGTACAGTGACTCCTTGGCTGTGCAGTTGAGCACAGTGACTCCTTTCTGTGCAGTTGAGTGCAGTGACTCAGCTGTGCAGTTGAGCGCAGTGACTCCTTGGCTGTGCAGTTGAGTGCAGTGACTCCTTGGCTGTGTAGTTGAGTGCAGTGACTCCTTGGCTGTGCAGTAGAGTGCAGTGACTTATTGGCTGTGCAGTTCAGTGCCACTCAAAGCTCACACAGTTCTGTTGTCAATCACAATGTGTCCATGCACAAGCATTCGTGTGATGTGGTGTCAGCCACAGAAAATGTAGAGTTTCTCTTTCACTGCCCTTCTATAGGAGGCAGCCTGGCATGTGGACAAGCCAAAACAAAACAAACACAAGACTTCATAGGCACAAAAAACCACATGGGTGGGAGCATAGGTCATAGAGTTAAGAGCTGGGTGAACTGGGAGGAGTTGCCTGTGCAGAATGTGAAGCATAGTTGAAACATCTGGAATGAGCTTGGTGGAAGGAAGTCCCTGAAGAAGACTTGGCATTTGGGTAAAGTCTACCATTATTGGGAAGCAAAAGTGTGTTTAAAGGGTGTTTGAGCACCTTCTGGGTTGAGCTCAGAGAAGACACTAGGGCCTTAATGTATACAGAGATAGTCCAACAATCTAGAGCTTCTGTGTTTGAATTTCAGCTCTCTTGTAGGTGGTGCAGGACACTCACACCCACCATGTGGTCAAATGACTTCTGTGTATAAAGTGGGGAAGGCAAACAGGCAATAGTTGCTGTAATCTGTAGCTACTGTGTTCTGCAAATGTCAGATTTGAAGAAATGGTGTTTAAGGCTGGGTGCTGAAATGCAGCAGATTGGGGCCATAGAACGGACCCTGTGAGGGACAGCTTTCGGGCCCTGATTTTCTAGGCACTAATATTAGGAACACACGAGAGTTTGATGTTTGACTTTACCTGGCAAACATTTTCCTAAATATGCCGGAAGCCCTCACTTTACCATTCAGTGCAGGTAAATGCTCCCTGGCGGTCCCAAACACCACACTGCCACCAAAGTGTCACCACATCCACAGATGCTCAAGTTGGTGGCTTTCTGCTAAAACTCCCCAAATGACAACTGTGATAAGATTGGCTCTTTGAGGAGGCAGCTGGAGCTTTCTTCCATTCCCCCCACTTCCTCAGACTCAGCACTTTTCCTTTCTGCTCTGGATAAATTGCAGTTGATTTAAATGTACTGCAGATCCTTGCCATTTTATGGCTGATTGCTTCTGAGTAATAGGAGGAACATGTGTACATGCTTGACTGTGAATATATCTAAGGTGGTTGTAAGCCAATGGCAGAGAAGCAGAGGGCTTTGCTGGCCTTCCAAGGCCCTCTCCAACCTTTCCTTTTGATGAGGCCATGGGGCAGATTCTACATCAGTAAGCAGCAGAGGATGATGGGAGGGTCTATCTGCCTTGCCCATCCATTTCTCTGCTTCCAGCTGTACCCTTCCTTCTGAGATGGGTGCTGCTCTGCTCCCACCCCACTCGGCGCTGCTAGTCTGCACAACGCTGACAAAGTTTCCTTGGGGTTGTTTTCAGTAGAGGGGCTGATTTCACGGTAACCACCATGCACCATGGGACTGCTGCAAATGCTCCAGAATGTCACATTGTCAAAATATCTATATTTCGGGCTCATAAGCTAGACAGCTCGTTTGGCTGCTAAACCCACAAGATGTTCAGCCATTTGTTGTGGTCTAAAAACTTTCCCCCTCGCTGGAAGAAAATAATCGTCTATTGTTTCATATCATCTTGAGGTTCCTTTCTTGAGTTGTTTTTTATTTATTTATTTTTCTAAACATGAGAGGGTAGAAGTCAGGGGCTTTTTATAGGTACACTGGGCCTCTTCCTCAATGCCAGTCCTCAGAAAGAAGGCATGTTTCCTTACGAAGAGCAACTCTATATGAAACTAACTTTGCAATGTTTGGGAGAATCTCTTCAGCCTTTCAACAGTGCATGAGAAAAAGGGAGACTGACCTACAGTTTTGAAGCATGGGGTGATGAGAATCAGTGCCCAAGACTCTGCTCGTGGCTCAATATTATAACAGGCTGGTATTCACTTATTTTTATTTCATGGGAATATGGAGTTGATTTCTCCTTTTCTGTCTGTGAAGAACCTCCCCAAAGGCAAGCAGAAGATCACAGCCAGTGCTTCAGGTTGAGCAGGGAGGGGCAGAGGCAGCTGAGATCTGAACAAAGGACAGTGAATAGAGGTGGCATCTTGAGGAGTAATTTCTAATTTCTGGTGGCGATGATCCATGACCATGGGAAGGTTTGGTCAGTAAAATGACAGATAGGAACAAAGGAAAACTCAGAAAGGAAAGACTACACTGGCAGCCTGTGCTGCTTTAAAAATAAATAAATAAATAAACGCCCTCCCGTATTGAATGCACGGGAGAATGAGCACCTTGAATCAACAACTTTTTTTTCTTTTAATTTGGGGATAAAGTCTTCTATTTCCAGCATCCAGTTTCTCCTGTTTTTATTGGCAAGCCTGACATCCTTATATTAATCCTGTTGTTTCAGTGGGAAGGAATTCAAGACCTTCCCTCTTCAGACCTGCAGGAGTAACTGAGGAGTTGGCTTGCTAATTTGGCCAGCTCACACCCTGGGCCATGATTTACTCTTAACTGAGCTTCATTAGTGTATGCCTGGAGGCTAAACCAGTAGGAGAAAAACAAACCACCGGAGTCTGATAGGAAGGAATACTCACTATCACCCCTTCTATTCCCTAACTTCCCAGGGTTGCAGGCGATTAAACCCATGAATAACACTTGGTATCAATACCCAGTTCTCTCTCCACTAGAAAGGCGGGGCAGTGAATACCACAGAAAATAAGCCCTGTAGACTCATCAGCATTACTGTAAACAATGCTACCCACCATGGTGGTAATGACTGTTGTGAAGGACAGCTGACCCCACACTTGGCAGACCAGACACCTGCTTGAGTAGAGTGTTGTATCTTGGAGGATTCTGTCAGGGACCAGGGTCTCTAGTGAGGGGCTGTCTACTTTGCCACTTGGGAATCAGATGAAGATCCATGAAAATAACACATAGAATTTATTAGAATTCTGGATATTCCTGCTGGGTTCCCACAGCCATGTTCAAAGAGAATCTGGACCGTTGTCTCTTTCTTACGCCATGGTGTAAGGACTTTCTGGGTTGGGTTGGAGCTGTACCACAGGATCCTGTAGGGCCTTGGGCACATTACTTAACTCTCTAGGCTCAGTTTCCTCATCAGTAAAAGGGGCATGATAGTAGAACCCGTCGTATTGGCCTGATTGGAAAACTCAACAGGATTATTGGGGCACAGTGTTTAGACGAGAACCCGGCATGGAGGACACTAGTTTATAAATAAATACTGTACATAATCTTTTTCCATATGTAGGGCAATAAGGTGTTTGAAGTCAAGGAATTCCACCTTCCTGTATCATCTATTGTAGAGTTGGTGTGTTCATCTGTGTTCAATAATTGCTCTATTAGATAATAATGTATGGCATGTATAACATACACATACATCTATGAATCATCTGTCATATATTCATATATAATATGTGATATACTGCATGTTCCAATGCTATATATTAAATTATATAATGGGCATTCCATTTATATGTATATTATACATATAGTATCATATAATATATAATGGGCATTCCATGTATATGTATATCATATATATAGTATGGCAAATACTTAAAGTCAGGTGATATTAGAATTCAAATACTTAGGTAATATTAGAATTCCTAAGAAAAATATCTCGGTTGCTGTGTTGCCAACCGTGTTTTGACTCAGTTACTGAGTAATGAGTCACTCACTTTGAAGTGATGATGAAATTAGGGAAGTAAAGAGAATCGAGGTTTGAATAGATACTTGCTGCTGAATCCAATTGCCCTCGTAAGAAAATACTTATGAACCCTCCAAGGGTTGTTTATACTGTGTTCAGATTCCCCCCTTTTGTTAAGCCGATCATGTCTGGTAGAACTGTGGGTGGATCTGTGTGCAGAAATCGTAGGCACTGCTTCCCCACATTTTATGTATCTTGTAAATTGGTTTTGAGTTTAAAACTAAGTTGATCCATAATGTGATGTCCATATTATCCCAATTCGTGTGGTTAGAATGCATTGCCTTGCATTTGAAAGCATATTCCACTTTGTGTTTTATTTTGATGTGTTATGTTCTTTTTTAAAGTGACTGTGTTTGCATGTGAATTTCTGTTGACTTTCTTTTGAACATGACTTATGTTTCATTTTGTGTTTCTTTTAGGTTTTGTTTTGTTTCATAAGATCCCACTGGATGGGTAGCTGAAATAAGGAAAAGACAAAGGAGGGTTGTGGCGCGTGTTGCTTGCCGCCCTCTGAGCTGGTCTCCTGGGACTCCCGTTGCTGATCCCAGGAAGTCCGCTTGTTTGGGGGTGTCTGGTGGAAATGGGCGGTTCTCGGAGGATGTCTGCAGCCTGCTTGTTGTAAGCTGTGGTTGGGGAACACCAAGGCAGAGGCAGGTCTCAGGCAGCTTAGAAGCAGTGGAAGAACACACTGAGATTCACCTCTTCTTACAGTAGTTCAAATAGAGAATCCAAGTTGAAATCTCATTGGGTCACATCTTTCTTCTGAAAGGCATGCTGTTTGACTATACTGGAAATATGCTGACATTAATTGCTTCTGTTTATTAAAGGTGATTTTCAAATGTAAAAGCCATGCATCTATCTATCTATCTATCTATCTATCTATCTATCTATCTAAGTCATCGCTAGGTCTAAGTGCACACTAAATGTCTAATCTGCCTGTAGCACTCTCTAATCCTTACTGACTTCTGTGATTTCTACCTGCAACCTCGGGGACTAAACAAGCTAAGGGCGCATACACCATGCTTTGGGGACTTTGTGAGTGTCGTTAAAAGGTTCTTTGCTTTGCTGGCAGCAGAGATCCAAACTTTTAGCTTAGGTGTCAGAGTACACAATGCTAACGGTTGCTTAAACCCATGCTGGTAGAATTCAGGGTCAGCGGTGGCAGCGGCTGCACGGCCAGGGATGTGAATCTAGATTAAGCATGGTCTGAGAGTAACTAATAGCAGACTATATGCTTGTAGGAGATTATCATCTTGACCCTTTTCATTGCCCACTGAGAACCACCTGCCTTTTAGGAGTCTGCCTCACATCGCATGCTGTTTGCATTACAGAACCCCAGTTTTTCCAGCGTGAATAGGCCTGCGAGCAGACCTGCTGGCCCGCTGTGAGCAATAACACAAGGTCTAAGGACAGTCCCCAGGAGCTTGCTGCCATACTGCTGGGTTTGCCTGGCCAGGAAAGCTTGTCCTGACCCCAGCAGCAAAGAGGCAGCAGGTTGCTAATGAATGTGTGCTTTAAAGTGACCGTCCTCAGCGCCAAGAGGGCGGCCTTCTAGCTACCGAGTGCTGCTGCCCCCAACTATGCCCACTTTAATTTGACCCCCCCAGGCCTCTCTCTCATTGACTTTGTCACCACAGTAGGCTTTGTGAGCCCTGCCCCATCTGCACCAGGCAGCAGCTTTGTACTCCCCCTCCGGACACTCCTTTCTTTTTAGGTCCCTTTCAGAGCCAGTCTGGGAATTTCATTTCAAATCCACACTCAATTCTATCACACAAGCACATAGAGAACACAGCTGATGTGGAAACTTATTAACATTCCCCTTTTCAAAGGTAGTTTATCTTTAAGGATTCGCAGGTTTTTCTTTTAACAACCCCAGCATGTTTGGAAAGTGTTTTTGAATGCTTTGTCAGCTTGGCATCAATCTTAATAAAACCAGAACCCGTTAGGCCCCACTTGATGTAAGACGAATACTGTGGTATTTTACACTACGTTGTCGCTGGACTCGGGCCTTCTGCGAGTCTGTGGGTTACAGTATTTGCCTTGGCCATCCATGCCTGTGTCTGAAGAGAGCCAGGTGCTCCCACAGGATCTCATGGGCTTTGTCTCCAGGTGCATGCTGGGTCTCAGCACAAGGAGGGCTCAGTGTCCTGTGCTTTCCCATGGCCCAGCTTTTCCATGACTGCCGCTGAGTGACAGCTCCTGCCACGATGAAAATTTCTGCCTTTCCCAAAGGTGTCGACTTACAAAGAGGTCAGCGAATAGCAGAGATCTTGACCCCTGCAAGGAAAATGAAATTAAAACTGCCAGCCAGGCAGGGCCTCCATGTGGCAAACACTCATATATCTGTTGGCCATTTGGCACCAAAACAAAACAAAAAGCCCCAAACAATAACAAACTTTTAAACTTTTCTGTTATTCCATGGAGCCATAAGAGGGTGATGGATTATTTGAAGATCATTTTTTAAGTTTCTCAGATCAGAAAGAAAAAAAGGCAATTATTTCAGTAAGCAGCTGGGAGGATTGCAGGGTAATTTTTTGTTTTAAGCTGTAAAGAAGTGGACAGATAAGACAATTTAATATCTCAAAGACCACTTGGCATCTTCCAGAGACTAACAAAAGCAGGTGGCTGTTAGAAAATTGTTTCATATGGTCCCTGTGTTCTTTGCTTCTTCTTAACACCCAAGGACTACCATCGCTAACACAGCCTTTCTTTTCTATACATTTCCTTTATCCTTGGCTTTTTTTTTTGGTCCCCCAGAAGAAATCTGCTCTTTGGGGGAGTCACAATGGTGTGTATTTTATTTTTACAGCATTAGGAAGGGAGAAGAGACGAGACTTTTTTGCTGGAGTTAGGTCTGTGGTTCTCTGACAGGAATTAGGATTTGCAGTGCCAGGCAAGTCTCCTACACGCTCGCAGTGGTCTAGGTGAGTCAATACCTGCCTGCCCCGGGGGCAACTGTCACCTAACCCAGCCAACCGTGTCCCAGGGAACAGGACCCGAGTTTCCAAGTCTTCTCATTCCCTAAAGTAGATGTGAAACCTGGCTTTTTATGTGAAACTTGACTATTTTTAAAAAGTTGGCTCAGTTATTTTTAAAACATTATGTAGGCCAACAAAGCCTGCCTGTGGGCTGCCAGTTCACTCCTTCTGTCTTCGACAGAGCCATTGTTCCTCACTGTATTCCTCTGCCTTTCCCTGCAAACTCACCTCTTCGCTGCCTACCACTGACAGCTGCGCCAAGCAAGCTGTGACATGGACTTCAGCAGCCCAGGGATGCACACCTGTCTGTCACCCTGTGACTCCTACCTAGCTGAGACCTCAGGCCTCTGACCTTGCCGGCTGTTCTCACAGCTGTACCTTCTCACGGTCCTCCAAGGGCAGAGGCATCTGAGAAAACCCCTCCCTCTGCCTTACCTGACGCAAATCCCTTCTCTCCAGCCTCTCAAGGGAGCAGAAGGAGGTGAGAGAATACACACCCCATCTTCATGGCATCATTAGTGGACTTAATATGGCCCTTGGTCACTGGAAAACAAGCACATCACCTCAAAGAGATGGGGTCCCACAGCTTGTTGATCCACCACAGATGGGGTCTCTGAGGCCCTTAGGCAGCTGAGATGGAGTAACAAATGTCTACTGACACCCCAACTTGGGTTTACCAACAGCCAACATACAGACAGTCATAGGCTGGAGAAGGGCTGTTCCTCAGAGGGCAGGAGACAAGACATTAGAGAGAATCAGCTCAGGGATTCTCTCTTCCACTTCCCCAGTCTCAGCCCTGCCCCACAGCAAGGAACAACAGCTCGTTCTGCCTTGGCCTCCTCACTCTTCTGGCTGCTGAACTAAGCTTAGAATGGCTAGGGTCTTGAAGCCTGTCCTCACAGACCACACTTGCACACGGGGTGCAGAGTTAGCAAGGGACGGAGCATGTGGCTGGGATGCAGTTTCAGGGAATGCTGGGTGTGAGAGGGAACTTGCTCCTGCTACCCCTCCCAGTCTCTAAACTGACCCCATGATAAGCTGAGAATGTTTTCTGATTTTATCGGCTGCTTTGCATAATTGTAACACACTCAACTTTTCTTTTCCTGTTGCAACTAGACTCTCAGCCCTGTGCTGACTCTCCTGTCTCCATGAGGGGGTGATTCACACCTCCACCTGCTTTGGTAGTGCTGTCTAGAGTTCCTCCCTTTGTTCCCACCTGGTTCTTTCACCCTCTAATAGAAACTCACTTCATCTTGTTTGGTCTAGACTCTAGATTCATGGGGAGGGCTCTGTTGAAGGGGAGCGATTCCACATAGCGGGGAGCTCAGGAAGTGGCTGCCTCCAGCTGTGTGGGCTGTACCAGCCATTGTGCATCATGATGACAGAACTCCTGGGATCCTGGAGCTCAGAAGATCTGGCCCCAAGGCATCTGGTTCAGGAGATGCCATTAAGAGCATTCTGCCCCATCCACATATCCTCAATACTTGGCAATCGGTCAAGTTTACCTAAGGACCCCTGGGACAGCTGAGGACTCTCCTGAATTTAAATTGCATTTGGGCTTAAATCAGGTTGACAGAATTTCCAGCCCAGAGAGTTGTATGACAATTTCTGTTGTAGAGGCATCTTCCCAGGGTGGCTAGCCATTTCCTTGTTCTGGTGTTCAGGAACAAAGAGACCTCCTAGCTACTGGGACATGACTTAAGACCATTCACTCTGCATTTAATCTAGACTCACATCTCAGGGCAGCCAGTGCCACTGGAGCTGCACGGACCCCACCCTACAAGCTATTGTCTGTGTTCAAAGTCTTAGTTTTCTTGGGAAGGAAATGCATAAGAAGCAAAGAAAAGAACCAAAATCCCCCCCAACTTAATTAGCCAATACATTCACGAGCTGACTTACAGATATGAAGCAGCAGATGATTCCCAAGTACCAACCCTATCAGGTTCAAATCCATGTGCCGGAATCCAGAGGCAGCCTGGGACTCATTTTCATGCCTGTTTTTCCCCTTATAATATTCTGGGTTTTCAAGGCTCTTTTCTATATTTCCTGTAAATAATGCATCTCATTTTTTAAAGATTTTACTCTAAGTGCTGTTTTAACAATGTGGCTAAACTATAAATGTACGTGCTGGATCCATCCATTTCTTTAACAAGCCAATAAAGTTTTATAATTCATCTCCATGTGTCCTGTGTTCTCTGTAGCTCACACCCTGTCTCCTGCCCCCAAACACACATCATCAGCCCTGTGTCACTGGGGGTTTTCAGAACTGAAGGTATTGGGGGGTGAGAAATGTTGCCTAGAATTTTGAGGGATCCCACCCACTGTGGACTCTGGAACAAGTCACAGCTAGGGAAGGGCTTTGAAAGTTTCCATCAACAAGAATTATACATATAAGAGGCATGGTTGATGATTCTTACATTATTTTCATTGGTTAAAGTGTATTTGGTACAGAGTCTATTAAAGGATTTTTTCCAACAAAACTTTTATTTTCTTTAGAAAAGACTTGGGTGTTCTGTACCAGCAAGGGGACACACAGTGTCTTTTCAATCACTAAGCAACTAGAGCTCAGATGCACATAGCAACTTGTGTGGCGCAGGAAGGAGAATACAAGGATGGTGGTGACCGTGGAGACACAACCAGATGTGCACTTCCTGTCTGCCCACACTTTGCGTCCCTGTGTCTCCATTATGGTCTCATCAGACCTCTTCCCTTCCTCATTCCCCCTTTGGCCACAGACTAAAAATAAGATTTCCATGACTGCATCTTGGGCTTATTTGAGCCTACCACCACCTCTCACCCAGAAGGGATTAGCATCACCATTTCCAACAGTGTCTAACTTAGGCTTATTTTACCTTGCAGTCAAAAAGGGGCTCTACACAGGGCTTGAAGGACGGTGATGATAGTGAAGGGTGTTGATTTTGCAAATATGAGCCAGACAGTATTCCACATGCTTCCTAGGTCTCCTCACAGCGCTATGGAGCTTATTCAAACAGTACAGCTTCCATGGTTTAGCGGTCACCCCTCCTGGCCCTGGCAATTGAACAGAGATCATTCTTGACAAAGGTGAATTATCAGGCTAGCCAGTCCCTGAGAGGGTGTCAGCTCTCAGTCTCATGAAGCCCTCAGGTGTTGGTGCCACCCAAGAACCCCTTGCAGGTCTTGCTGTGTGAGTGTGGCCTGGTGGTAAAACTGGCACCTGCTTTGACATTTTTCTCTCATGAAGCAAATTGTACAAAGAGCTTTCAGTGCTGATCACCTGGGAGGAATCCAGACGCATTTGCATTGTACATTGTAGCCGAAGGTGGACTTGCCATCAAGGGCATTTGTCCATCGCTCTCCAGTCCTGCTCATCCTCCTACAGTAGTTTCACTGTCTAATGAGCAATCCCAAGGGAATGCCTCAGCAGGGCTGGGTGTGACGGGAAGGGATGTGAAGGGCATATCCAGCTACCTCCATGGACGGGACCCAGACAGCAGAGCAAAGTGTCACAAAATGCCCGAGCTGCATGCAGCTCTTGGTCTCTGCAGCACAGAGAGGCAGAGCAGCCTCTCAGTGAGTGGTCACATGGACACCCCCTTCTGGCAGCCTGGGACTGGGAGAGACTGCCAAGGGCATATGCTAATTTTCCAGTCATTTGGTCAAGCCCATCTCACATGCCACATGATCTCAGAGTCTGTGTTTACTGAATTAAAATCTCTGTCCAACCACAAACTAAGGAGCAGTAAGTTTTTTCCTTCCTTCTGATATTTTCATTCTGTTTCCAAGGAAGGAAGGAGAAACATCTCTTGTGTTTATTTTCCACCCTTCTATCTCTTTTTAATAATCCTCATCAAAGTGTAATCAGTTCTTAATCACTGTTAAATAAAAATGTAGGCTATGCTCTTTCTCTTTGCTATGAAGACTAGGAGTCAGCCTCAGGTAAGTTTGTACAGCTCCAGCCAACACCCTGGTTTCAGGGGATAAACACCATTCTACCTTTGGATGGAGACCAGAGCACAACCTCCTAAGATGCTTCAGATTTTTCAAGATTTCATAAACAGGTGCTTCTTTTTGTACTGATGTCAGGGTCCTTGATCTGGGGGAATTCTATCACCTCTCTATTGTTTGCCTCCCATCACATGATTGAGTACTTTGTTTAATTCCTCACTGGCCATGTGTTGGCCTCCCAGCGTTTGACCAATTGGAATGTCAGCATGTCTTTGTAGAGAAGGCTGGATGGACATGCCTGGCACATTCTAAGCATGGAAGACCTGCTCTACCAGGAGCAATATACAGGCCTGTGGTGGCTGCTGCACTGGTCTGTCCCCAAATGGTCAGCCATCACTAGAGGTGATAAAGGCTTTGCACTGCCATCTTTCTCACTACCTCATCATTGTCCCTTGTCCCTTTAACTCATGCACATCTCTCTACCCAGTGTTGGCAGTGGTTTCTGTTCCACCCAATCCCACAGACATTCAGTCCAAAAGAAACACACAGAAGTCTACATTAATTATAAACTGGTTGGTCTAGTAGCTCAGGATTTCTTATTAACTAATTCTTACTTCTTAAATTAGATTATAATTCTTGTCTGTGTTAGCCACGTGACTTGGTACCTTTTATCAGTGAGGCATTCTCATCTTGCTTTCTCTGCATCTGGGTGACGACTGCAGACTCAGCCTTTCCTCTTCCCAGAATTCTCCTGTTCTGGTTGCTCTGCCTATACTTCCTGCCTGGCTACTGGCCAATCAGTATTATATTAAAGCAATACAAGAGACAATTCTTTTATGGTAGAAGATCATTGTCCCACAGCACTCCCCCATTTTTCAAAACAAAAACTCTGAATCTAATCTCCTTTCTTTAGCTTTTTTCCTGATAATTATCCATAGCAACTTGTAACCAACACTCTAAACAAAGACAAACATCCATAATCCATT
>LOJH01054308.1:0-12050 GCA_001685095.1 Ellobius talpinus
GACCTCTTCACAGGGAGTGCTTGAGCGCTGCCTTTGCTCAGAGACAGGGTTAAGATGTTTCATTCTGTCCCTTGAGAGGCCATGTAAGGCAGTCACCACAGTGATCTTGCTTGCCTGTACAACCCCTAGCCTCTGCTAGCTTCTCCCCCACCCACTGGAAGGGTCTGGGTGGCCTTTGGAGTCAGTGACAGCTCAAAGCCTATTCATTAGTTATCTTCCTGAGTAAATGCAGCATGCCCCTGCCTCATACCTTCCGTTAGGAACAGTGGGCCCTTCCTGTCCACCCAGAACATGGATTGGGGAACTGCTCAGTCCTGGGGTGACTTGTCCTGCCTTCCCTTCCCAGCAGGGACTCTGTAGGCAGGAGAAGGTAGTGTACATGCGATGGGGTGCTGGCTAGGAGACAGCAGTGAGGTGACTGAGGGTTGAGTGCAGCTGGCTCACCCACCCCTGCCTTCTCTGCATTTCCTTCTAGAAACCAGTGGCCGCAGGGTTGTGTCCCATGAGGTGGTGCTGGGGGGCAAATTGGCAGCCAAGACCAGCTTCTCACTGAGCCGCCCCAGCAGCCCCCGGGTGGAGGATCTGAAAGGTGAGTTGGCACCTCTGCTGACCCACACCTCCCTCTGTGTGTCCTGACCCTGCCCTGTTCCATATCTTGTCCCTCCTCCTCTGCAGTAGTGACAGCCAGTGCCCCTATAGGGACTGCCCAGTACAGCAGTGTATGCGTGTGCGTGTGCGCATGTCCCCTTAGCCCCTGCAGTACCGACACCCAGTGTCCCCACAGGGAATGCCCTGTACAGCCGTCTCAGGGAATACCTGCTCACCCAGGAGCAGCTCAAGGAGAATGGCTACCCTTTCCCCCACCCAGAGCGCCCAGGGGGCGCCGTCATCTTCACAGCTGAGGAGAAGAAGCCCAAAGACCGTGAGTCTCCTCCTGTTGGGCCCTCAGCCACGAATACTCTGGAACTGCCCGCTGAGTTGGGGCATCAGGGGTGCTGGGTGCTAGCCTCTCGCCCATGTGCTCTCTGTCCATCTGTCCTCACCCCCAGCCTCCTGCAGAATTTGCTGTCGCTGTGGCACTGAGTACCTTGTGTCCTCCTTGGGCCGCTGTGTGCGCAGTGAGGAGTGTCACTACCACTGGGGGCGACTGCGGCGGAACCGAGGTGAGGCTGGGCCACTGGGCCACAGACAGCCCTGCCTACACCCTCCTGGCCACCCCACCCCACTTCCATGGCCTTCTGTGATTTAGATTTTCCTCCAGAGCAGCTCTGCTTGGCTCCAAGGGGGACCTTCCCCGGGCCTGCTTCAGCTTGAGACACTGTTGGCCAGATGCCTTCCCTGAATCCTGCTCCCTGACTGGGTGGGCAAGGTTCCCTGCCCGGTGCCCTGAACACCATTGCTCTCTCTCCCCAGTGGCTGGGGGCTGGGAGACCCAGTATATGTGTTGCTCCGCCGCGGTCGGCTCTGTGGGCTGTCAGGTTGCCAAGGTAAGGCCTGCTGTCGCCACGCCCTGCTCTTAGCTTCTGCCCTGGGGTTGAGGGACACAGCTGAGCCCTGTGTTCAGGCTTGTTATGTGGCCCCACTCAGCCCTTCCTTCCAGTGAGGAGCACACTGGGCCCACCTGCCTCCACAGGCACCTGGTCCCAGGCCTAGCCAGGGCAGGGAAGTCCCCAAGTGTCGCGGGTGGCCTGTGCTGGCCCTGCTGCTCACTCCCCTGTTCCCCAGCAACATGTGCAGGATGGCCGGAAGGAGAACCTGGAGGGCTTTGTGCGCACCTTCCAGAAGGAGCTACCAGAAGATTCCCACGCAGGGGTCTTCGCCCTCGACTGTGAGATGGTGAGTTTGGGGTCTCAGGAACCTGGGTGCTGTGTGTGGCTGGGTCCACTCTGGGAAGGTGAGGAAGAGAAGCCGGCCGAGAGCTGTCACTGATGCCCTATCTCAGTGGCTGCCTTGCACTATCAGGCTAGTGGCCTGGGGGCGGGGCAGTCTTCTCAGCCCACTTGAGAAGGCTTCTCTGAGTTTCCAGCCCAGGCCTCTCTCTGCTGCGGTGCCCTCCTGGTGTCATCACGGGGTCTGAGCAGCCGCCATGGCTAGCCACAGCGGGGAGAGGTGAGCCGGGCAGCCAACTGCATCTGGTGCCCCACAGTCCTACACTACATATGGCCTGGAGCTGACCCGCGTCACAGTCGTGGACACAGACATGCAGGTCGTGTATGACACCTTTGTCAAGCCTGACAATGAAGTTGTCGACTACAACACCAGGTGTGTCCCGGCCTACCGTGGGACCTCAGCCTCGCTTCTGTCCTGCCCGGCCTGACGCCCCTCTCACATCCTGCCCTCTGCAGGTTCTCGGGGGTGACAGAGGCCGACCTTGTAGACACGAGTATCACACTGCGGGATGTGCAGGCCGTCCTGCTGAGCATGTTCAATGCTGACACCATCCTCATCGGACACAGCCTGGAGAGTGACCTGCTGGCCCTCAAGGTATCTGTGCCTTCTGTGGCTATGGATGGGAGGCCCTGCCTACCAGGTCCTGTCCATTATCCACTCTCCTCCCTGTAGGTGATCCATGGCACGGTGGTGGACACGTCAGTGCTGTTCCCACACCGCCTGGGTCTGCCCTACAAGCGCTCCCTGCGGAACCTCATGGCCGACTACCTCAGACAGATCATCCAAGACAATGGTGCGGAGCCTGGGTCCAGGGTGGGGGCTGGGGGAACATACAGAAAGTCAGGACTGTGCTTGCCATGTCTGCCCTGCAGTGGATGGGCACAGCTCCAGTGAGGATGCCAGCGCCTGCATGCACCTTGTCATCTGGAAGAT
Organism: Ellobius talpinus; assembly: GCA_001685095.1. Lineage (NCBI taxonomy): Eukaryota > Metazoa > Chordata > Mammalia > Rodentia > Cricetidae > Ellobius > Ellobius talpinus. The sequence continues at coordinate 2,824 of LOJH01054308.1, forward strand.
CCGAGAAGACGCCAAGACCAAGCGATGACTCCCCACCCGCTGCAGCCACTACCGTGCCCCTCCCTTCCTACGACCCTGGCTGCCCTTAGCCCCTATGCCCCGTGGCCTCTTTTCAAACTGTGTAATAAAACATGACAGCTGACCATGCGCTTCCTGAGCTCAGGCTCCAGGTCTGCAGCAGCCCTGAGCTGAGCCCTACACAGTCCTATGTGTCACCCCCCACTCCTGTCCCTGAGCCTGCAGCTGCCCAGGATAGAGCTGGCCTGACCCCCGTACCCAGTCAGTCTCCCTCCCTCCCTCCTTTGTATATAACACAGGCGACAGGACAAGCCCTTGTGGTTTGAGACAGGGGTTGTCTTTTTTTACTTTATACTGTTATTTTTATTAATTTTTAATTTAAACCTGCTGACCTGCACAACTCCTCAGCAGAGGAGTTCAGCCCTGGTGCCATTGGGATCCAGAGGCCGAACCCCACAGTCCCATGGGCCTGGATGTCTGCCCTGCCTTGTGGGGTAGCTTCCAGAACTCACCCCAACCCACCAGAACTCTCCAGCCTCAGAGCCAAGCCAGCCCCAAGGCCGTCTTCCTGGGGGGCTGCTGCCTCCATGGGTAGGAACAGAATAAATGTTTGTATGAAGTTTAGATTTCATATGTGTGGTGTTTTGGCCAGGCAGGACACCTTCTTGTGGCCCCTGTCCTATTGGCCAGGGTTGACAAAACAATTTATTCCCTTGCCCAAGAGGGCCCTTGCCATCCTGCTCTGGGGACCTTTGTGAGACAGCCCTCTCCTGCGTGTCCCTGGTGCAGGCTGTGGTGTGTAGTCCATGCCTCTTTGCTTGGTATAAGCCCAGCTACTCAGACGATGTCCAGGGTGGAGACCAGGGACCCCTGCCACCTGAGAAGGGGCCTATAGCCATCAAGGCCATCTCTGTCCTAAGACCAGAAAACAATAAATTTTCCACATGACCTCGGTTGATTGGCCGCCTCTTGGCAGTTGTCTGCAGCGCAGTGAGATCTGGAGTGGGCAGGCCCTGGTTTGGCTGCAATTAGAACCATGCAGGGACACCCCACTGTGACCGTCAGAGCCCTGTTTGAGCCTAGTCCAAATGCTGCGCAAACCACCTGTGGGGGCTCCGGCCCATGGCAACAGCAGCCTGGAGGAAGGTGTCTATTTGGTGGACAGGGAACTGCAGGATCCATGGGAGCTTTCTTGGTTAAGCTGAGCAATCTACCGTAAGGGGTTCTCTTGACCAATTTGTCCCCTTTTACCTTCTATAAACAAGTTTTTTTAAAAAATAAATGGTGCCGATGTATTCACAGAAGTCCAAGTGTCTGCCTTGGGTGCTTTGGTGTGTGTGTCTGCCTGGACGTGTCAAGGTCCCCTAGAGGTTCGCCCCTTTTTGTTAGCCTACCCTGGCTCTGCGTTGGAGGAGCCCCTGCCCCACTGTAATTACCCCTTCCCCTGGAGAGTCAGGTAGGGGGTCTCCCAGATAAAGGCCATCCAGAAGGGTATGAATGCATCCCATAGTTAGAGCAGTGGTTCTCAATCTGTGGGTCTCGAGGCCCTGCAGAACGAAGCCCACTGACCCAACACCTTCACCGGGTCCCTTCCTGATACCTCAGGGATGCCCTGCCCTGGTAGCTCCCCCTCCATTTGCAGCCTGCCTCCTGGGCCATGACATCACCCTTTCACAATTTTCCTAGGTCTGGCCTCGCCCTCAGAGGCTGCAAGCAGACCCCTGCCTGACCTTTCAGCAAAGCTTCTCTGCCCATACTTCCATGCCCAAACCCCCCTCTCTGGTTTCCGGCCCGTGCTGGGCCTCTCTCCATGAGGCATAGCTCCACCTACCCATGAAACATGACACCACCCACAAGGCGTGGCTTTATCCACAATGCCCACGAAACCTGGCCTCCACCCATGATGGCCCAGTCCATTCTTGGCCCACCCACAAGCATGGCCCTGCCCACAAGACCTGGCCACACCACACTGACCTGGTCCCTCCCACAACACTGCCCGGCCCTTACACCCATGCCACTCAACTAAGCCCCACCTTCTCCAGGCCCGGTCCAGCTGCCTGCGCCCCCTTCCCCTCTCTTAAGGCCCTGGTAGGCCCCGCCCCTTCTCAATGCCCCGCCCCCCCGGTCCGTGCCGCCCGTTTCAGACCCGCTGGCACCAGGCTAACAGCTCCCACAACATCGGCGGCCCTGGACGCCGCTGGCGGCCCACCCTAGGCAGCCCGGCCCCACCAAGCCCGGCCCTCGCAGGTGAACACCGATACTCACGAGTGGATACCCAGGACATCTGTGTGATCTCTCAGGGCTCTGCAGGTTACAGGGTTAGGGTGTCAGCATTGGGTGCAGGAGATGGCGCCCCCTAGAGGTTCATAAAATCAGACACCGAGTTGGGGGTTACTGACCCGACAGTCTGGTGACCACTAGATGGAGTTTACTGGGACTGTGCATTGTGGCCACTAGGGGACACTATCAATGGCGTGTCTGGTAAGTGGGCGGTGCTCCTGCACTAGATGCACTTTGGAGAGGGCGTCTCTTGACTCGAACAGGTCAGGACCCCTTAGGATTGCCTAAGACCATCGGAAAACACAGATATTAACTTTATAATCAAATAATAGTAAAATTACAGTTATGAAATAGTAACAAAATAATGGAGCTGGGCCTGGTGAGGGCGCCCGCCTTTAATCCCAGCAGAGACAGGCAGATTTCTAAGAGCCAGGACAGCCAGAGCTACACAGTGAAACCCTGTCTCGAAAAAAACAAAAATACTAGTATTATTATTACTAATATTATAATAATAATAATAATAATAATAATATAATTTTATGGTTTGGGGTCACCACAACACATGGAACCTACTCTAAAGGGTCGCAGCATCAGGAAGGTTGAGAACCGCTGGACTATGGGTCCCCTAGAATCACGCTGCCTGGCGGGCCTCCTCACCCCATCCCTCCCACCTCCTTCCCTAGTCTCAGTGTTCCTCTGATGATCAGGGAAAGGCAGGGCTCAGTCTCCCAGGACAGACTTGGTGCTGAGCCAGGAGGATGCCCTGGGGACGCACGTGACTCAGGCGCCCACAGTCCGTCCCTTGGAGAGAAGCTGGGTGCAGCAGACTCAGACTGTGAAAGCTCTAGAAGAGGTGACTAGAGGCGGGATGGGGGACACCCCAGCTACTCAGGAAGCCCCGAGGAGGCGCAGGATCCAGACGGGCTGGTCTGGGAAGTACAGAATGAGAAGTGAAGGGTGAGGAGGATGGAGGGGGGAACAGCACATCTGGGCAAGCTAGGAGATTGCTGGAGTGTGGGGGTATCGGGGCGAAGTGTTCCCGGGGGGGCACCTGTTGGTTGCCTAGGTACAATTTGTATAGACTTAAGTGGGAACTAAGTCCCTAGCTATGCCAGGCTCAAGTTCCCAGACCAGCCAGGTGTGGTAGCACCCCTCTGTCGCCCTAACTATTCCAGGAGCCTGAGGCAGGAGAATCATGAGTTCAAGGCCAGTCTGGTCATTATAGTGAGATCCTGCCTCAAAAAATAAGCCATCATGCCGGGCAGTGGTGGCGCACGCCTTTAATCCCAGCACTTGGGAGGCAGAGGCAGGTGATCGCTGTGACAGTCTGGTCTACAGAGTGAGTTACAGGACAGCTAGGACTGCACAGAGAAACCCTGTCTCGAAAAACATAAATAAAAAATCATCAGAAAGGTTATCAGGTTGACATCTGTCACTACACTTAGCAGCCAGACCACAGAGATCCACCTGCCTCCATGTCCCAAGTGCTGGAATTAAAGGCGTGTGCCACCACACCAGGCCAGGTCTACACAGGCTGTGAGATGATCACACGCACGCACATGCCTCAGCCCCATTGGGTCAGTCCATGAACATGAGTTGAGCATGTGTGGGGAGCAGGTGGAACAGGAGGGGCATGGGGGAGACTAGAGCGGCAGCCAGGCTTCCTTGCTGTGGCTGGAGGCCATGGCATCTCAGCAATGCTCTCCCTCATCCTGGGTGCTGGGGATAGATTGGGGATGTAAGGCTGACTGTTCAGATGGACAAGAGGGGTGAGCGAGATAAATGTCTCCCCTAAGCGACGCCCAAGACAGGGGCTTGCTATAACCCATGTTGAGCTGGAACGTGAAGCAATTCTTCTGCTTCAGCTCCAGGCAGGAGATTATGGGTCTAGCATTGAGGCACTCTTCTAGAGAGGAGACCTCAAGGTCCTTCAAAGGCAGTGACAGACACTACCCGGAAGAAGTGTGGAGACAGGGTGGTTGTGACTTAGGGCTCTTTCCTTCCAATCCCACAGCCCCATCAGCATGGATGATGTTCACCTTGGGGAAGACCTAGAGGATAAAGACACAGGTGCGGTCCTGTGTCCCCAGTAAGGCAGTGTGGAGAGGGAGGCACTGGGTGACGGGTATACCGTACCACATACCAGAGTGGGCCACCAGGGCTGGAGTTCCTGGGACCCTACTCCCTGATGGCTTGGGAGTAAGCCATCTGTCACTGCACCTACAGCCTGCCTCTGGGCACAGAGACCATTGGGCTCCCAGTGGCTCCCCTGTCCAGCCTGGTGTTTACCAAGTTCCAGGCCTGAGATGGGCATCACTGTGCCTGGGGCCCCTGGGGGCCTATTAGCCTTCAGGCTCCAGGGTGATGTGCTAGCAGTTGTCCCTGTGGAGCCCCAGCAGCACCAGCCGCCCCGCCCTCTTCCCCCCTCCGCCGCAGCGTTCACCTGGGAGGTGAAGGCCAACAACCGTGCCTACCACAAAAAGTTCAGAAAGAAAGGCTTCCTGTGCTGGAGACAGAAGAAGTACAAGGTGAGTCGCCCCTGAGAGCTGCACCCCAGGGCCCCTGCCCAGCACCTGACCCTATCACCATAATCCACCAGCCATAATCCACCCTGGGAGTCTCAGAGTTGTTTTTTTGAAAGGAGATCTCACTAGGTACCCTGACTTGCACTTTAACTCCGGATCCTTCTGCCTCAGCTTCTCCAGTGCTAGGGAATTTATTGTAGGATTAGATTAGAACTGGAACCAAAGGCTTCTGAATGCTGGGGGAGTTCCATCCCTTGAGCCATGCCCAAGCACCTCACTGGGTAATTCTAGGTGGGGCGCCACCCTGACCACGCCCCCAGCCCCTTAGGGGTGGATTCTAGGCGGGGCTCCATCCTGACCACACCCCCAGTCCCTCACTGGGGATTCTAGGCGGGGCTCCACCCTGACCACGCCCCCAGCCCCTTAGGGGTGGATTCTAGGCGGGGCTCCATCCTGACCACACCCCCAGTCCCTCACTGGGGATTCTAAGCGGGATTCCACCCTGACCATGCCCCCAGCTCCTCACTGGGGGATTCTAGGTGGGGCTCCACACTTGAGCACACATTTACCCTTTATACAAATATAGGGTGACCTTCAGTTCCTTCAGTCAGCCAGGCAGGATCCTTCTGCGCAGCCTCCTGAGTGCTGGGATGCCATGCCTGTGCTACCAGGCATTGCTGCCGCCCTTATTTTAACCATGATTACAGTGATGTCATTCTAAGTCCCTAATTCCACTTCCTTCCTGGTGAGCTAATCCAACAGCTGCCAGTTCAGGACTCCCACCAGGCCTACCCACAGTCCCTCGCTATGTCTCACTCAGCTCCATGACTTTGCCCTAAGTAGAACCTCAGATAATGCCTGTTGAAGGCCTTGCACTCAGCTGGCACTCCATCAAGACCTTGCCCTCAGCAGGTGCTCAGTAGATGCTGGCTGGAAGCCTCGTGATTTCTAATCCTCAAGGCCTGTAGGCATTCAGTACTGGCATGGTGTATGCTTTATTGATGTTGCCAAGGCCTCGTGGGAGTCTGCAGGGTGGGACAGGTGGGGAGCCAGGTGCCGTGGGCAGGGCCGGCGAGGGCTTCTGTACCGGGGTAGCACTGCATGCCAACAACTAATGGCTCTCGTTCTAGAGCAACGCCATCCACACAGCCAAGTACAACTTCTTCTCCTTCCTGCCTCTGAACCTGTTTGAGCAGTTTCATCGTACATCCAATCTCTACTTCCTTATCATCATCATCCTACAGGTGGGCGGAGTGGAGGTGAGGCGAGGTGGGACCTCAGGGTCACAGGAGCCACCTTAGGTGGGGGCTTCTCTCTGAAGACTGTGTGAGGGGCGGCCTTAAAGTCTCTCCGCCTCCCCTCTTATGTGCTAGCGGACAGTCCCGGGCAGGCAGGGGTATCGTATATGCTGAAAGCCAAAGGTGGGTGCATGAGAGAGGTTTCGTATTCAGCAAACACTGTCCTGGGGCCTTGTATTCAGCAAGCACTCAGTAAATGCTGGTTGCGGGATCAGGAAGGCACTTAGCACTGTGGGGCTTCACAGGCTTCCCTCGGCCCTACCCACCTGCCTGGGCTCTGAGAATGGCGTGGGCGCCCTCCACTGGGACAGGTCCTGGCACCTGGTTGATGCCTGGCCTAGGGGTGCGCCCTGGGTGGAGGTGCCTCCCCTCCCAGCTGTGAATAGTGTCTCAGGTACACCCCCACTAGTCCGGCACCTCATTTCTGCTCTGCTTTAACTTGTCAAATTACAAAACATTTATGAGTACCTGCTGTGTGCGGGGAGTCAGCCAGGCCCTGTCCGCCATGGCCTCTGTTTGCCAGAGACGTGGGGAGAGTGGCAGTCTAGGAAGGGCCAGAGAACAGGGCTCAGGTCTGAAGGAAGAGGAACCTGACTTCTGGGAGAGGACAAGACAGAAAGGGAAGGTTAGAGTGGTCTGGGGAGGGGGAGAGGAGAGGCTAGTGTGACTTCCTGGCACCTCCAGGGCATCCCTGAGATCTCCACACTGCCCTGGTTCACACTCTTTGCACCTCTGGTCTGTCTCCTTGTGATCCGAGCCACCCGTGACCTGGTGGATGACATCGTGAGTGAAGCTAGGGTGGCATGGGCCAGGATATGGGAGGTTGGGACTGTCCCCAGACCGCACACAGGGAGCAGAGTGAGCCCAGGGGGCCTCGGGCAGGGTGTGCTGGGCCTCCAGGCTCGCCCGGGAGCACTTGTAGACAGGTACCCTCTGCCTCTACCTCTCTCGGGGATCCGCTCTGGGGTGGAGTGGGGACAGGGGACAGGGGACAAGGCTGCCTCTCAGATCCTCATTTGTTGGTCCAGGATCGACACAGGAGCGATAATATCATCAACAACAGGCCCTGCCAGATCCTGAGAGGGAAGAGGTGAGGGCTGGGGACATCTGAGGACAAGGAGGCTAACCCTGGGGGAGCCGCTGAGCGGCTAGCACCTTCCCACACTGCCCTAGTTGGGTTTCTGTTGCTGTGATAAACGCCACGCCCAAAGCAGCTTGGGAGGAAAGGGTTCACTTCAGCTCACAGCTCCAGCCCATCATGAGGGAAGGCGGGCAGAGCCTCAAGGCAGGAGCTGAGGCAGAGGCCCCGGAGGACACTGCTTATGGACCTGTTCCCGGGGCTTGTTGGGCCTGCTGCCCTGCACAATCCAGAGCCACGGTGGGCGGGCCTGGGCGGGGGCAGGGGCGGGAACTCTGCGGAACCCTCCCACATCAATCATCCATCAAAATAAAGACATGCCCGTGGGCCAATACAATGGGTGCTTTTTCTTAGCTAGCCCATCCCAGCTGAGGGGAGGTGGCTTTTGGATGGGGACCTGACAGTTTGTTCTGAAGGAAGGCTAGGAAGGACATGAATGAGGCTGAGAGCATCGCATGGAGACACGACCCTGGCTGAGGGCAGAAGCAGGTTGGGGAAGGTTTTCTGGGGGCAGTGGCTGCCGACCTGGGCCTTACAGGGTGGTAACTCAGTAGGATCGAGGGCTCCAGAGGTGGCAACTGCAGCTCCAGGAGAGGAGCTGGGTACATGGGGGAGTATGCCACGCCCACGCCGTGACTCCACGTCCCCTCCTTGCAGTTTCCTGTGGAAGAAATGGAAGAATCTGTGTGTGGGGGATGTGGTGTGTCTCAGCAATGACAGCATCGTCCCGGTGAGCCCCCCCCACGAGCGCCCCTAGGGGAGGGTCCGCTGTGGGGGATGTGGTGTGTCTCAGCAAAGACAGCATCGCCCCAGTGACCCCCCCCACGAGTGCCCCTAGGGGAGGGTCTGCCAAGAGTGCTACCGCCTTTCTGCCCCACCGCAGGCTGACATGCTCCTGCTGGCCAGCACAGAGCCCAGCAGCCTGTGCTATGTGGAAACCGCAGACATTGATGGGTAAGAGGCCATGGCTTCCCTGGGGGCTTGGGCGACAGAACAACCCTTCTTCTCCTGTGGCTGAGACAGCCAGGTAGTCCAGCTAAGCCTTCAGGGTACCAGTGTATCTGTACCCAGGTCAGACAGCCACGGCACAGCCCTGACTCAGGGGCAGGTGTGCTGTGTGGCCTCAGACAAGGCCCTCTCCTTCTCTGGGCTTCATCTTTCTGTGGATACAGCAGGCACTCAGCAAAAGTGATCAAGGGCCTGGAGGAAGTACAACTTCTCAACACAGGGTGTCATCCACGGCCACATTTTCATGACTCTACACCTCGCTCTTGTCCCCAGGGAGACCAACTTGAAGTTCAGACAGGCTTTGATGGTCACACACCGTGAGCTTACTAGCCCGAAGAAGATGGCTTCCTTCCAGGGTGAGGGGATAGAGGCAGGCCTGTGTGCCTCTCTCTGCCTCCTTTGCTGAGTCGACATGGATGGTGGGTGGGGCCCCACACAGCTCAGTGCCAGTCCTGTGTGCCACCCGTGGAGAGGGACCCCCTGCACCTCTGCAGTTAGTTCCTCCTCTACCTCGGAAAGTGCCAGAGGTGTTTTTACGGTCCTATTGTAAAGGCCAATTAGGAGGTTTGACTTTTTGCTGTCTTAGCGCTAAGTGGTGTAGACTCAGCCATTCTCTCAAACCACAGCACCCCGGCTGGCTTTCTCTAACCTTCCTCAGAACTTAGCAATAACTCTAATGCTCAGGAGGCTGAGGCAGGAGGAACCCAGGACTGAGGGCTGGAGAGGTGACTCGGGTTAAGAGCACTGGCTGCTCTAGCAGAGGACCTGGGATTGGTTCTCACTGGCTCACCACAGCCAGTAACTCTGGCCCCAAGGGACCCAGTGCCTCTGGGCTCCACAGGCTCCTGCACACATGTGCACACACCTGTGCATAGATGTATAATTTAAAATTTACAGTTGCGGGGGAGGGGGCTGGAGAGATGGCTCAGCAGTTAAGAGCACTGACTGCTCTTCCAGAGG
>LOJH01054310.1:1014-12050 GCA_001685095.1 Ellobius talpinus
GAGCCACAAGCTGCACTGTGAACCCGGGCACTCCGCGCCGATGCCACCGGCCCGCGGGTCTCTGAAGGGGGACCCCCCACTAATCGGACTGCCAAATTTCACCGGTTTGCCCTGGGATATTATAGAAAATTATTTGTATGATTGATGAAAATAAAACACACCTCGTGGCATGGCTGGCGTGGTCTGAATCTTTTAGTAGAGTATGCGTGGGCAGAGCGGCACTGGGAGTGAGTTGTGCCGCAGAGAAGGGGGGCGTCATTTTTATTTTGGTTTTCCGTGCTTCGCCCTAAGGTTTCCTGGGTTCTCGGTTGCAGACTCTTAATACAACCCACGTAAAATTTAACCCCATTTCTGAGAAATGCTGCCCAAAAGATTAGGATGTACAGCTGATCAGCTCGTCTACCCTGTAACCTCAGGCATACCAGAAGCAGTGATTTAAAGGCTGAGAGGGAGGGAGCAAAGGATCATTCTGGAATGTTGGAAATTGGGCGAGGTCGGGGTCCGTCCCTCACAAACAAGGTTTTTTTCTGGACGTTACTGAATGAAAGAAACAAAGGCGGGACCTGGTGAGACAACCGTGTGTTTGATCAGAACTTGCCGAACCGACAACTACAGCCACAGGGAACAGCCTGGGTTTGGGGGAGGGGGTTTTGGGTTTTTTGGTTTTTGTTTTGTCTCGGGACCTTCCGCGAATACGTTAACCTGGGGTGGGGGGTGGCTGAGCAGCCTCCAGACCTGAGATCGGCAGTAAGGGTGGAAGTGAGAAGAGGGAGCCGTGGTTGCAGTGGGTCGGCCGAACTGAAGAAGGTCACACCCTCTCCGTGACCCATGGGGAAGGGGCGGGACCAGGCCAACGGGGCCTAGTGGAGGAGGAGCCGGGCACTACTGGGCATGAAAGGAGCTTATGATTGCAGGGGTGGCCTTTTCCTGGAGGAGGGGAGGGAGGGAGATTATTGGACAGGGTTTGCCCCACATTTTGTTTTACCCCCAAGGGACTCGATACATGCATGAGGGCAGTTAGTTCAAATGAGGTGTATCCTCCAGCAACAGGAAATGTAAAAGCTAGTAGTGAGACAAGCAGGCAGGGCAGAGCAGAGGCGGGCAGGTGGGGGAGGCTCAGCCTAGCAGGACATAAAGGAGCAACACAACAAACCTACCCTCAGTTCCTTCCCTGGTACCTGGAGGCCTAAATCACCTTTGAATGGGGAAGGATTCCTTCTCACTGATGTTAGTGAATCCCCCAAGTGCAGCTTTTGCAGTGACCTCTCACAGGGTGGGATTGATGAATAGCCCCATGTTTGAGTAAGAAATCTCTAGCATCGTAAGTGGGCCTAATCTCTTTAGTTCAGAAGAAAGAAAACAGAAAGAGAACCTACTGAAAATCCTAACTGGCCTCACCCACCCATCTTGGTCATGCTAAAGCCGACAGCTACCATGTTTCCCTGCTCCTTCATTGGCGTGTTGAGTCTTGTTCCTTGCTTGGCAGGGCCTGAACATGACGAACCTGTGATCATTCCTATGGTTTAGGGAAGCCAAACATACTCATTTCCCCCCCTGGGCCCAATCCAGGATAGGAAGGAAGTACTGTTAATTTACAATTGAGGTTATTGACGGAAGGCTGCAGAGGCCAGCTCCGTTAGTCAGCTTTGTCACTAGAACAAAAACACCTGTGAGATGGAAGTGGAAAAGATTTCTTTTGTCTCAGGAGTTCCAGGCTGTATTCTACCGGCCCTGCTTTGGATCTGTAGTCAGGCAGCACATCAGAGTGGGGGTGCAGAGCAAAGCAAAAGCGCTCACCACCGGAAGACATGGCCAGGAAGCAAAGGAGAAAGAGGAAGGAGTGGGGGTCCCACACACCTCCCACTTGGCCCCGGCTCTTCAAAGGTCCTACCATCTCTCAACAGTGCCACCCTGAGGATCAAACCTCCAACCTGTGGGACCTTGCGAACATTTCAAAATCCAAATTATAGGAAGAACCACATATAGGTTAGGAGATTTCTGGAGCTAGGTGTGGTTGTGAAGACCTATAACCTCAGCACTTGTGAAGTGGGGTTAGGAGGACTTGGAGTTCAAGGTCCTCCTCAGCTACCCAGTGAATTCAAGATCTGCTTGGGCTAATTGAGACCCTGTCTCAAAAAATAAAAAATAAATAAAAATAAAAATACTGGGATGTTTGTTCTTACATCTAGAGGCCACATACAAATAAGTACCTATCACTGTACTGAGTCTGCAGAGTTTTGTTTTGTTTTTAAGCGCAAGTAACTGCAAAATGTTCAATGAAAAGAAAAAAGCTAGAGACATAACCCGCCCCCTTCAGGAAAGCAGACGAAGCCTTGGTGAAAGAGGAAGAAACATTTGCATGAAGACGAGATGGGAAAACGAGAGTGAGCATTGCTCAGCAGCAGGCTCCTCCTCCCGTGGACACCAGGGCTGGCGAGATGGCTCAGAGGTTAAGAGCACTGGATATTCTTCCAGAGGTCCTGAGTTTTTTTAAAGATTTTTAAAAAATCATAATGATAATGATCCCTTTCGCTTCCCCAGGACTGACATGATTGATTCATACAGAACATGTGCAGTGAAGTGAAAGAGCAGTCGCTAAATGAAAACAGAAGCAACCTCAAAATGAACCCAGGAAGGAAGGAAGGTGGGCGCGTTGCATCCTGTAGTCATCGGGAGGCCACTGTAGATCTGGGGGGTCATAACGAAGTGATCTGAGAGGCCTGTGAGCGCGTGGGAAGACACAGGTACTTGTCACCAGTAGCAGCACTTACCCCTCCACCACCACCTCCACCAAACCAAGCCCTTCATCACTAGCGCACCACTGCTACCATAATCAGCACTAACACCATGCCTGCACCTCATCACCCCCACACTATCCACGACATCTAGTCTATCATCACCAGCACCATCTTACCATTGCCTTCATCATCATCATCATCATTACCACCAGCAGCACCTTTACTACCACCACCCTCACTACCACAATCACCATCATCACACCAATACCATGATGCTCGATGCCTGCAGCCAGAAGAGGGTGTTGAATTCCCTTGAACCAGTTATAGATGATTGTGAGCCACTGTGTGGGTGCTGGGAATCAAACCCAGGTCTTCTGGAAGAACACCCAGCGTTCTTTACCACCAAGCCATCTCAACACTTCTTTGCTTGTTTTTTAAATTTCTTTTTGGGTGTGCGTGTGTGTGTGTACAAGAGTGTGTGCCATACTTGCACATGTAGCAACCAAAGTTCAACATGGGGCATCTTCGACTACTGCGTGCTCTCTACCTTATTTTTTTATTGTTGTTTGTGTGTGTGTGTGTGTGTTTCTGTGTGTGCTGGGTAAATGTGTGTCAAAGAGCAAGTGTGCACAAACAGCACTTGTGTGAAAGTAAGAGGACAGCCTTCAGCGTCACCCTTCACCTTTATACCCTGCCTGACGCGGCCTCTCTTTGCTGGGGTTTAAGCCAGGCTCACTGGCCCAGCTCCTAGAGCATCTCCCATCTCTACCTCCCGTCTCCTTGTAGGGACACACAGGAATTACAGATGCTCGTGCTATTGCATCCAGCCAGTTTACACAGGTTCTGGAGATTCTAACTCAAGTCATCAGGTTGTGAAGAAAGCTCGTTATCCACTGATCCATCTCCCCAGCTCATCTCCATCTTATTTTTTGAGGCAGGATCTCTCAGTAACCCTGAAACTCACTGTATGAGCTAGACTCGCTGGCCCACAGGATCTGCCTGCCACATGCAGCGTCTTACATGGCTGCTGAGAATCTGAACTCAAGTGTTCATGCTTGTGCAGCAAGCACTTTACACTCTGAGCCATCATCTTCCAAGCCTTTTTTGTAAAAAAAAGAATTATTATGTATTTATTTTATGTGTGTGTTTGAGTGTTTTGCCTGCATGGATGTATATATGCCATGTATACGCCTGCTATCCTTGGAAGCAAAAAGAAGGTTTCAGATCATCCCCTGCAACTGGAGTTACAGGTGGGTGGTACCATCTGCATACTGTGGATGGCCCTGAGTTGTATAAGAAAGCCGGCTGAGCAAACCATGAGGAACAAATCAGTGAGCAGCACTCCTCCATGGCTCATGGAGGTCCTCACCTTAAGTTACTGCCTCGACTTCCCCCAGTGATGGAGTGTGAACCAGGAGTTGTAAAATGAAATCAATCCTTTCCTCCCATCTTGCCTTTGGTCATGGTGTTTTATCATAGCAACAGAAACCAAAGATAGCCCCCAAATCTCAATGACTGACAACAACAGAAATACATACTTTGTCCATATTGCTATCAGCCACTCACTACTCAGTTGCCTGTCGGCACTCCTCCTTCATTCTGAGAGGCAGGCTGAACAAGCAGGCCCTGTCTGGGGCACAGCATGGGTACGGCCAATGGAGAAGGTTACACAGAGTCACTCAGTGGTGCTTCCCTCTTCTCAGACTTCACTTCCATCCACGCACACTAAGCAAAGCACACCGTGAAGCAAGGCTCTGTTGGTCACAAGCCATCAGGCTATGGTGTCTAATTCTGTCCTAGAGAGAACAGGAAAGAAATTGTACCCTGGGGTAGTTTGAATGTGAGATGCACCCAATAGGCTTGTGTGTTTGGACACTTGATCCCCAGCTGATGACCCTGTTTGGGAAGGGTATGGAGCCTTTAGGAGTGGAGACTCGCTAGAGGAAGTCTGTCACTGATGGGCAGGCGCTGAGGTTTTAGAGCCTGGACCCATTTCCTGTTCTCTCAGCTTCCTGACTGCCAGGCCAGTCTCGGGCTTCTGCCATGCCTTCCCCACCATGATAGACTCTACCCCTCTAGAAATACAAACCAAAATAAACCCTTTCCTTCCTAACTTCCTTTGTATTGGGGTATTTTATCATGGCAATAAAAGAATAACTAATACAGATGTCTAATATAATTTATTGCATGTACCACAGTGCATATACATAGAATTTTTTATGAAGTATCTTTCTTAAATCAGACACATTAGATTACACTTGTTACCCAACACTGCAGAGGTGGAGGCAGGAGGATCAGGAGTTTAAGGCCCTCCTTGTCTACATCATGAGTTGGAGACTGTCTGGGGTAAATGAGACCTAGTCTCAAAAAAATAGTTCTTAATGATTATCTTTTTTAGCCGGACATGATGGCCCATGAATTTAATCCCAGCACGCAGGAGACAGAGGCAGGCGGATCTCTGTGAGTTCGAGGACAGCCTGGTCTACAAAGTGAGTTCCAGGACAGCCAGGGCTATACAGAGAAACTCTGTCTCTAAAAACAAAAAGCAAAAACAAAACAAAAAGACAATCTTATTTCACCTTTATATTCCAATGGGAATTATGTTAATTTGTGTTTTTACAGTAATGTGGAGAAAGGACTAACTTGTAGTTAACTATTAACTTATAGTTAGTCCCTCCTCCATACACTGTAAAGTTATCCTTAATTTTTATTTCAAAAAGAGAAGCATCATCAAGTATTTGACAGATTAAGACATTTGATCCCTAGGGGTTAATGATGGCTGTCCCTTTGTTGGTGGCTGATTCAGGAGTAAGTGCAGACTGTAATCCTAGCACAGGAGCCATGGGAGGAAATCTGCTTGAAGGCTTCTGGGAAAACTGTACATAATGAAAACATACAAATACCACTGTTGAAGGATGTGATGTTTGAAACAAGATGGTCGTCTTGAAACCATTAAAAAAAATTGAGCTGAACAAGGAGGTAACATTAAAACATAGAAAGGATGTAAGTACTGGCTGAGTTCTGGAGTCACAGTTTCCTAAAAGGGCTTTGTCTTGAAACTTGTTGTGTGAATAATAAATTTCCCTGTATCTAGTGAGATGACTTAGCAGTTCATGCTCCTGTTACACAAACTTCAAACACAGTTCTAACGCTGCAATTCCAGTGCCCAAAAGGTGAGACACAGATTCCCTTGGAGCAAGCTGGTCAGCCAGACCAGCCTTATGGGCAGTGAGCTCTGGGCATGGCTTCCCAGCTTTCCTCCATGAGTGAGTCAGGGAGCAATTGAAGAAGACCCAAACTCAACCTCAGAGCTCCACATGCAATACAGATATGTGCACATACACATGCTCACAAATGAAAACATGTAGACCCACATGTGAAAAATAAATATATTTTGGCATATTTGGAAACTCTGTAGTTGGGTTTTCTGTTATAGCCAAAAGAACTCTAATATCCAGCATCAGGAATAAGAGGAGTCTAACAACAGAAGCAATGCGGACTCAAACAAGAGAAAGCCCAGCAGATAGTGGTTGGCTGTAAGCAATCAGCAAGATGGTCCAGCAGGAAAAGGCACTGCCACCAAGCCTGATGCCTGGCAGCTAGAGTTCAACCCTTGGGCCCTGTGTGCTGAAAGGAGAGAGCTGACTCCAGCAAGTTGTCCTCTGGTCTCTGCACGTGCTGCAGAATGCCCACATACTCAACCAGAGGACCCAAGTTCAGTTTTTAGCACTCACACTGGGTGACTCATCACTCACTGCCTGTAACTGCAAGTCCAAGGGAACCTATGTCCTCTTCTAGACTCTGTGAGCACCTGTACACATATGTTGCACGTGCACACACGCCTGTGCGCACGCATACACACACACACACACACACAGCAGTGGACAACTTTTAAGGAATTGTCTGGCTCAGGTATAAGGCTCGGAAAGTCTGAAATCAGCATACTGAAAAATTCCACACCAGTTTTTACATGTTATTTTTTAATAGATTTATTGTTTTATTTTATATGTGTGAATGCTTTGCTTACACATATATATGTGCACTGTGTGCAAGTCTAGCACCCATGAAGGTCAGAAGAGGTCATCAGATCCCCTGCAACTGACGTGAACTACTATATGGATGCTGGGAATTGAACTCGGGTCCTCTGCAAAACCAACATGCACCCTGAGACATTTCTCTAGCCCCTTATTTATTTCTTGAAACAAGGTTTCCTGCTGTAGCACCAGCTGGCTTAAAACTCACTATCTAGCCCAGGCTGACTTCAGACTCACAATAATTCTTTTGCCTTAACCTCCTAAGTTCTGAGATGTCAGACATGAGCCTCCACACCATCCTCTGTGTTATATTTCGGTTGTGAGTGCATGTGTGTGTGTGTGTGTGTGTGTGTGTGTGTGTGNAGAGAGAGAGAGAGAGAGAGAGAGAGAGAGTGTTTTGAGGTAGCCCAGGTTGTTCTCAAACTTGCTTTGTAGTGTAGCTGAGGATGACACTGAGTTTATCCTCCTGCCTCCATGAGTTCTGGCATCACAGGTGTGCACTCCTATACCAAATGTCTATAGTGCTAGGGACTGGACCCAGAGATATGTGCACGCTGGGCAAGCACTAATGATTGTGCCACACACTCAGTCCCTCATCACAGTCTTTGCATAGGACTCCTCAGAGAAATTACTTTTGCTCTTAAGGCCTTCAACTGAGAAGACTCCGTCTTCTCTCCTGTGACTCACGTCACCAGACACCTCTGCAGCAGCTTCTAGACTCGGGGGACTAAATAACTGGGCACCAGACTCTACCCAAGTAGACACATGACATGAGTCAACACCATGTTGGAGAGATAGTTCCCTTTTCTCCTTGCAGGCCCTAGATTTGCCTGCTTCTGGCCCGACCTGCCTGGGGAGCACAGGAATGCAGAGACCAGCTCCTACCTGCATTGGGGCCTGGAAATGTCTAACCGTGAGGGCAGAAATCAAATGCTACAGGTAGAGTGTTGGTGGAGCCTGTAGGCAGCAAGGAGCCTCAGGGTCACTCTGCCAGCCCCTGGGTGCTGATCCCAGACTTCTTCCTCTAGGACAGAAATAATCTCTTAGAATTTCACTTCTTGGGTGGATCTATGCAGTACGAAAATCAGAGAAATATAGTTTAAGGAAAGCTGTTAAAGGACCAAGGAAGAAACATTCTAAAACTTTTCTTATTTAATTCATTTCTTTTTATATCATGCGCATTTGTGTTTTGCCTGCCTGTATGTCTATGTGAGGATGTCAGATCCCCTCAAACTGGAGTGACAGGAAGTTATGATCTGCCATGTGGGTGCTGAGAATTGAACCTGGGTCTTCTAGAGGTTCACTCAGTGCTCTTAACTGCTGAGCCATCTCTCCAACCTCCAACACTCCAAAACTTTTTACCATCTGTCTATTTATTATTTATTCTGTATGTGCACACATACACACGTGTATACATTATACATGCTTCCAGGAGTTGGTCTTCCTTCCACCATTCCACCCACCACGTGGGACTTGGGGATCAGACTCAGGTCCTCAGCCTTGGCAGCCAGTGCCTTTACTTGCTGAGTCTCCCTACCAGCCCACATCTTTTTATCACTGTTGTTGTGTGCACATGTGTATGATAGGGTGCATGTATGTGAAGGTCAGAGACCAGCTTTGGACAGCTGGTTCTCTTCTCTCGTGGTTCCAACTCAGTCCATCAGGCTTGTCATGGCCAACACCTTCGTTGAATCATCTTCCCAGCCCTGGAGACATTTGTAAGGAATTCATGACGACAGAAATAAGACTAAAGAAAACTTGGGGGTTGGGGGCAAGAGCTGGGAATGCTGCTCAGTTGGTAGAGTGCCTGCCTAGCATGCATGAAGGCCTGGATTCTATCCCCAGAGTCACATAAACCAGGCATGCTAGCACAAGTGCAGAAAAGCAAGAGGATCAGAGGTTTGAGGTCATCCTCAACTCCAAAGCAAACTTAAACCCAGTCTAGCATACATAAAGATCTGTCTCAAAAAAATCCATAAATCCTTCTCTTTCTGCACAAAATCTCTTCCACCTACACACAGCAGCACGCACACTTTGTTAGCACATAGGAGAGCGCCAGGCCCAGATGGCTCCACAGACGATTTCTTTCAAAGCTGCAAGAAAACAATGACTTTAGTACCTCAAGATTTGTTTCGGTAGCTAGAAGCGGACATATGTCTCCCATGATGATTAATCTTGAGTGGCAGCCCGACTGGAACCTTAAAGCCTTAGTTCTGGGTGTGTCCTTCGGTGTGCTTCCAGGGGGCATGGGCATGTGTCAGGGGACTGAGCTGGCAAGAGCTTCTCTCTATGGAGGTAGGCACCATGCAACCAGCTGTTGGTGCAGATAGAGCAAAAGAGCAGAAAAACCAAGGATCCATATCCCCCCCCCACTTTCCTGGAGCTGGAACACCCTCCTTCTATGGTCTTTGGGATTTGGCCAACCTTCAGACTGAAAATTACAACATCATTTCCCTGGCTCTGGATCTTTTGGCCTTGGCTTGAGCTGGGTCTCCAGCCTGCAGATGGCCTGTGCTGGGATGTCTTGTACCTACATTAACCAAGCACTCCAATAAATCTACCCTCAGGCACCTGTATCTATGTAGAGGCTATTGGTTCTATTTCTCTGGAGAATCCCAGGCAGCTCAAGCGGCGACTTTGATATTAATCTTCTTTCTTCCTTTTTAAAAGACTTTTCTATTTTAATTTTATGTGTATGAGTAATCATATGTATGTATGTATATATGTATGTATGTATGCATGTATGTATGTATGTATGTATGTGAGAGACTAGGAGTGAGACAGGCTCCTGGTAGGGAGAGGGACCTTGACTAGATAATAAGGGTGTCAAGCTTCCAAGATGGCTAGCTTCTTTCTCAGCTTCCTGACTTGAGACAATAGCCTGACAGCTCAAAACAAAGACCTTGTAGGACTTTGTTTCCCTGCCAGCACACCCCTGCAGATAGATTTCCCAACGAGTCTGAGGCTAGATCAAGACCTGCTACATAACAGTTGTAAGCCAATCCTATCTTTCTTCAAACTGACCAACCCTAAATTAGAAGAGAAAAACTCCTCCAAGACTTAAAAAAAAAAAGTCCAACCCTTGAGGAAAAACTAAAGCTTTCAGCTTTCTGATCTCCGCACTCCCTTCCACACAGCAATCACCACTGCTCACCCCAATAAACACTCTCCTTCAGCCGCTGACTCTGTCTGCTGCTGTCTGTGGGGTTTATGTCCCCACTGTTACTTGTTACACTCAAGATTTGTCCTGCCTTTTAATTCTCTAACTGGCAGAGAAAAAGAACCTGACCAAGATCCCTAGGTTGGGGACTGGAAAGATGGCTCAACAATTAAGAGTGCTGGCTGCTCTTCCAAAGGGCCCAGGTTTAATTCCCAGCACCCACATGGCAGCTTAGTTTCAGTAGATCCAATACCCTCACATAGACACATGTATGTAAAACACCAATGCACATAAAATAAAAATTTTTTAGAAATCCCTAGATGTGTGTGCCTGTGGTACATATACACATATACATATAATATATATGCATATGTGTGTATAAATACACACACACACTTTTTTGGTTTTTCAAGACAGGGTTTGTTTTGTATAGCTCTGGCTGTCCTAGAACTCTCTTTGTAGAACAGACTGGCCTCCTACTCACTGAGACTTGTCTGCCTCTGTCTCCCGAGTGCTGGGATTAAAGGTATACACCACCATACCTGGCTTATTTTTTTTTAATTTTTTATGATTTATTTATCTTTATTTTATGTGCATTGGTGTGAAGGTGTCAGATCCCCTAGAACTGGATTTTCAGACAGTTGTGAGCTGCCATGTGGGCGTTAGGAATTGAACCCTGGTCCTCTGGAAGAGCAGTCAGTGCTCTTAACTGCGGAGCCATTTCTCCAGCCCCCTATTTTTTTTTAATTAGGGAGAAATGCATAAACCGGTTCTCCAGAAAGAAGACCAATAGAATCTACAGAGACACTGGAGAGGAGAGTTATGAGAACAGGTTTACACAATCGCAGAGGCTTAAAGGTCCCATCATATACCATTTGCAGGCTGCAGATCTTGGAATGCCAGTAGCATGGCTAAGCCCAATTCTGAAGGCCTTTGAAAGCAGGAAAGCCAAGTATAACTCTAAGTCTGTGGCCGAAAGTCTGAAAACACAGTCTGATGTAAGCTCAGAAACAAAAGGCCAAGAATTGGGTGCTGGAGAGGTGGCTCAGCGGTTAAGAGCGTTGCCTGCTCTTCCAAAGGTCCTGAGTTCAGTTCCCAGCAACC
>LOJH01054313.1:0-11348 GCA_001685095.1 Ellobius talpinus
TCTTTATTAACCAATGAAAGTAACATATAGACAGATGACCCACCTACATCACAATGTTATATATACTTAAGGTCCTAGACATGCTTTGAACATTCAGAGTTAGTTCTGTAGATGTTTATACAATCCCTGGTCACCAGGAAAGCCATCTACAACTGTCTAGGATACAAGGTGACAGAGAGGCAGGAAGAAAACACAGAGATCCCACTTTCCACTTTAAGCCAACTTAATCACACACATTGCTTCTGGAAGGAATCTGGTCAAGAAAAATGTCACTGCAGAAGCAGAGGGACAGTGTTCTAATAGGACCAGCCCCCTTCCTTCTCATAATGAGGCTGGTTCAACTTCCACTCAATGAGTGCAACCTGTGACTGTCAAGGGCTCTAGCAGTAATGTGCAGCAGCTGGGGCAGCTCTGACAGCGTGACTTCGGGGACTGGGCCTCATACTCAGGCCCAGGGAGGCTCATGAGTGTTCCTTAGTAAGGGGGCACACAACTATAGGAGAGCGTGAGACAGCTTAGAATGGTGATGTCAGTCGCAGGTACTGCCGACTCCTGTCTGGTCATCTGTCACTCCATGGGAGGGAAGGCAGCTGGGGTGGACTAGCACAGCAGCTGACACACAGCACACCACAGGGCTGCCCCTCCAGGACTCTGGGGTGGGGTCTTCAGAGTGGGGATCACTCCCAGGCACCAGGAAGGAAAGGATTAAGGATCTGTACTCACAGCCTGATGTGGAGGTACACGCCCATGCTCTAAGCACTGCAGGGGCTAAGGCAGGAAGGACATGAGCTTGAGGTCAGCCTGGTTTATAAAGTGAGTTCTAGGGTAGCCTGGGCTTTATGGTGAGATCCTGTCTTTTCTTTTCTTTCTTTTTTTTTAATCTAAGTTGTACAATGAAGCAGTAAAGACACACTGCTATGGATGTATTTATACTTCTAATTTGTTCTTGAGGTTTCCATAGTCACTTTAAGCATAGTGTATCTTAAATTTGCTTAGTTGAACCTAACACACTAAATTTTGCCTGAGTTTATTCTAGCAGGGTACAAATACTATTTTACTGTTTATTTATTTATTTAGTATGTGTGTGTGTGTGCAAATGCACACAGTGCTTTGACATGCATGTGGAAATCAGTGACATGCAGAAGTCACTTCCCTCCTTCTACCATGCTGTCCCGGTGGTCAAACAAATAGTATTTTATAAATTAAATGAAAGCAAAGGCATGAGGACATTCCACTCTGTACGTCTGGGTTTAGCAATGATGACCTCAGTTCAAAGCTTACCTTTAAGGGATACAGAAAATAACTGTTTATGTCCTCCACAACTCATCTGAGGTACCCCGCAAATGAACTCATCCACCTCACTCTGCTTACAGACTCCTGCTGCCTCCTGGACACAGCTCAAGCTGCCTCTCAAGCTTCTTCAATGTCATCTAGGTGGGCACAACCCACCTCCTGGAAGCTCAGCTTTGTTCTGCTGGCATCCTAGTGAGGATGGCTACAGTTCTAAATTTTCAGAGCTCAACTGGTTACAGCTGCACGATGGAGGCACAACTGCTCGCTCGTTCTCTCCCTCCCTCCACAGACACAGACACACACACACACACACACACACACACACACCTGACCGTCATCATGGCACCACACTTCCATCTCTCTGGGCAGACCAGCCTGCCCTACCATCCTGGCAAGGTGAAACCGAGTCCATGCATTGCTTTGAAGCCCACAGCTTCCTTTACCTTTTGTACCTCGGGATGAAAGATTTCCCGAGGGCCTTTCTCAAACTTGTCCAGGTTCATGGCACTGAAACAGCAAGCAGAGTGAGTCAGGGAGGTGGGCACTGAAGCAAGAGGGAGTAAGGTGAAGTTCTCTGGAGAAATAGACAATGCTGTCTAGAAAAATCATGGTGGATTCTCTGAAGGGCCTGACACACTGGAAACACAGATCAGCAAGTAAAGGAACAATGTGCGACTCCACGAATGTCACCAACTGCCATTCAGGACACCCATGCAGTGAGATAGCAGCAGTCATCAGAGACGTTGGCATCAGGCATCCTTCTGTCCTGCTATTCTCCCAGATTGCTACTGACTTATTTATTGTTCTGTCATTGACAATTTCATACGTCTACGATACTCTTTACTGCCAAGTCCCA
Source organism: Ellobius talpinus (assembly GCA_001685095.1). NCBI lineage: Eukaryota > Metazoa > Chordata > Mammalia > Rodentia > Cricetidae > Ellobius > Ellobius talpinus. The sequence goes on from LOJH01054313.1 coordinate 2,150, forward strand.
GAGCCAGAGATACCTAGTTTAAACCCTGCAGTTAACTAGCTCTGCAGAGTCTCTCCTGCTCTCCAAGGCCTGAGTCCTCTTAGGGGAATGGAGGCAACCGCAGGAGGGCTTCATGCAGCCGAGTTAAAGAGTCAGTGAGCAAATGCTGGGAAAGCATTCAGCAGTGTCTGACAAAGAGGCTACTGTCATTAGGATGCAATATCTTAGCTGGGGACAGAGTGACAGGCTCCATCTGAGTGGCAGCTTTCCCCAGGTCTGGGAGAGAGATGAGAGGGAGGTGGGAAACGGGGGAAGGAGCCAGATGTTCCAATCCCTTCACTGGCTGTTCAGTGAAGAATAAGGCACATCCCCCCCCCAGGAAGCCTTTGCTGACATCTGGGTTTCTATTTCAAAGTATAAAAATGAAATGGAAAGATTTCTTGATTTTCTTTCTAAACCCGAAGTATCCAAGCGAGCACAAGGAGAACAAACAAGCAGCAGGCGAAGGACACAGCACAGAGGGATGCTTAGCCACCACTGGAAACCCTGGCTTCGCTCTGAGTCTCCGTTTCATCATTTGTCCTGCTCTCTGGGGCTGCCTTGGAGACTCTAGGAGGGAATGCCTGGCATGCCAGTCAAGGAAAGCAAATGCACAAGGATCCCAGGAACATGCAATCCACACGCATGGGCCTCTGACTGTCCATGAGAACTCACCTTAAGATGGACTTCACAGACAGTGTCTTGGTGGGACTGTAAGGAAGGCATATTTTTTGCGTACCCTGAAAGAAACAAAGCACCATCAGTGATGAGTCTGGTGCCCTTCACTTCTGAAGAGCCTCACCCAATTACTGTTCTTTCTCTCTACTCTGGCTGATGGCACCCCTCTCATACAAACTTTTGGTTCTGAGCAGAACTCAACACACCAGGCCTTGGCATCTTGGTACCATGGTAGACAGCTGAGCCAAAGGCAGTTGTTCAAGAGACAAGCCCAGTACAGCTTGTGGCAGCTGACAATGATATCGTCATAAGTAACTATGTGGACAGGAGCCAGGGGCTATGGACTTGTGGCTTTCTTCACTACAAGCTGGCACAGCTCTCCTTTCCCATCTCCTGTCTGCAGCTTTCTAGAGTCAATATTCAAATAAAACCACTCTGTATATCTGGTAGAAACATCAAATGTCCTAGGTGGAGGCCTGTGTCTGCACATATCAGGGAACCAGAGGGGAGCACTGTGCAGATTCAGAAGTACAGGATGGACATGACCTGGTTTGTATAATAATGGATTGTGTGCATGCATGCATATGTGTGTTTGCCTGCCAACATGCATGTGTAGAACCTCCCAGAAGGAGATATTATAACTTCTCTGAGCAGAAGACTTTGATCCTCCTCTTTGCACCTGCTGTGTTTTCTGGATGGAATTTCTACAGTGAGTTTGAATCGTTTCTATATAAAAATCTTCCCCACGTGTTCAGACAACATCCACACAGTAGTGGGGATACTCACTAGCCTAGAACATGCTTTATCCTGGCTCCATCCCCAACACCTCAAAAACCAAGCACAGACACACAGAAAGACTACTTGCAGAAGGGTTATGTGTTTTGTTGGTCTTCTAGCTGCCTTTAGACAGCATGGGCTTGTGGGTGTGGGGGGCTGGGCAGAGCCTGATAGCTGAACTTCCCACAGCCTCCAGGGCCAGCTTGCAGTTACAGGAATGTAGTAACTGGCTTCTGCTGATAATTCTGATTTTAGTTTTCTCCCCTTTCAATATTTTCATTTGTAGCTATGAGCAAAACTTACCCTGCTGTTGGCCCACAAGTTTAGCACCTACAGGAGAGGATTTAGATGAAGGAATGGACACTCTCAGTGGGATTGATGTTCCCAATGGCCAGCCCTTGGCAGCTTTCACAATGTTTTGGAGCTTAAATGTCACATCTGCACTTCTCTAATGGTGTCCAAGAGTAGCTCCACAAAATACTCCTTTGTTTAACTCTTGTTTCTTCTGCCTGGACTATTCTCCGGCTTCTCCTTCTAAGTTGCCTGTGCATACAGCATGTATCCTTTGGATCTCCACGTGGAAGATCTCCCTGACCTCATCTGCAGGAGTCTCAGCATCTTCATTAGCTTTGTCACCTTCAGGGTGCTGACCACAGTCTACATGTAATACAGACAACTCCTTCAGAAATGGAAATAAGCAAAGGTTTCCCCTGCGTTTGTCCTGCCTGCCCTTGCTCAGTATCCAGCAACCATCTAAGATAAGGATGTACATGGCTGTGAAGAAGGAAGATGATGGGATATCAAGTAAATTCATCCCTGGAAGTCAGAAGAGCTGGGAAGGAAGGAAAAGAGGAGAGGGAGGCCATGAGGGCACAGGAAAACATTGCAGAGCTACCCTAGTGAGCCCTGTAGGCACGTACAGCAATGGGGCCAGAGGCTGCTTCCTGGGCAGGACCTCTCCCAGGAGCTAAAGCCCACGTGGCCCCGGGGAGACAAGGTGAAGGGTAGGTAGCTGCCAGCATGGATGCCTGGCAAGATAACAGATATGGACTCGAGGCACGGCTTGCAGGGGTGAGCCCTGGGGTAAGTTGTAGAACTGAGGTCCAGAGGCTAGCAGGGACCAGAGCTTGGGCCACACGCAAGAAAAAACAGCAAGACCCACATACTTCAGGAACACAAGCTTTCCCCTGACCTAAAAAAACCAGAAAGGACCAGCTCTATCCCAAAGGTCATATGAGAGATGTCACAAAAATTACCAAAATAACCTGGGAATGGGGCATGCATCCTACTGTACATAACTCATTCTATATGTTAATCTCTGACTCAAGTGTACTGTGCTGCCATGAGAGCTCAAGCCTCTCCTCATGCACCTACATATCAATTGCTAGAGGAGCAGGGAGAGGGAAAGACGACGGTCTCCCCAAAGAGGACACGGACAGCAGAAGGTCTGGAACAAATCACCTGTCTGGTTTAGGAGATGGGGCTCTGGATGAAAGCACCGTTATTTGTCACCAGGGGAACAATGGGCAGACACTACAATGCAGGCATTTAAGAAACTGAGCACACATACTTCAGGGTCTCCTAAGCCCGTTCATGGCTCTGCTTGTCACATAGCTGTGCTGGTAGCGGGCTGATGGGCCCAGCTATGGTGGTGGCACGGGGAGAAGATGTGTTGGTCCTTCCAGCTCTTTTGAGTCTTGGAAAGTACCTGTCCCTGTAAACCTTGGTCCCACTAAAGTCCCTTGTTATGAACATGCTTCTGCTGGAAATAAGCTCATGAGCAACACAGAAAAGATTTTTACCCCAAATCTGCTTCAAAAAAAGACAACTTCTGAAAATACTATACAAGTTTACTTAAATGGAAGCAGCAGCATCCAGAGTTGTTAAGCTAGGCCTTGGTGTCATCTACTTCCGGAGTTGTGCCTATGTGCCAGGCGTTCTGCCACATGGTGGGGACATCGAAGGAAGATACAATGAGTCAAAGACTCACATATAGAATTAGCTATGTACAGTAGTGATACCTTGGTCCCTGAGCCCTGGGATACATCTGGTCTGTCATCTACTGGGAGGGACTTTGACCCTGCCATTTAACAGCAGGTATTACTATTTGGTTAGTTAAGAAATTATCTAGCATAGTGGTTCTCAACTGTGGGTCGTGACCCCTTTGGGGGTCTAATGACTCTTTCATAGGGTTTGCCTGAGATCATCAGAAATCACAGATGGCTATGTTATGATTTATAACAGTAGCAAAATTACAGCCATGAAGTTGCAACCAAGAATTTTATGGTTAGGGGTCACTGGGAGATGAGGAAGTGTATCAGAGGGTCACAGCATTAGGAAGGGTGAGAGCCGCTGCTCGAGACTATAGTAAGTGCACAATAAACGTTAGGTTTTATTCTTTACTGTTTTAGCTCGCTATTTTTGAAGTGCCTAATCATAATTTGTTGAATACTAGTGGTTCCTAGAAATTTTTTCTTTGTGATATAGTCTCATATCCCAAGATGACCTAAAACTTTAATTATGTAAATGAGGATAGCTTTTTAACTCCTGATTCTCCTGCCTCTGATTCCCAAATGCTGGGATTACAGGCATGCACCACCACACCTGGTTTATGCAATGCTGGAGACTGAACACAGGATTTCATGCATGCTGGCCAAGCACCCTATCAACAGTCTTATCCTCAGCCCTTCTTTTTAGGTCATTTAAATTTGTTACCCTATTGATATATGTGTATGTGTGCATGAATGTGTGCAGGGGTGTGAGTTTGTGTATGTGTATATGCTTTTACCAGGGTAGCATACTGTCTGTGTAAAATGTCCTAGAAAATAATATGAAGAGAATGGGAAAAACTTATTTAAAAAATAAAATACAAGAATTACTAGAAAACAAATTTCTGAATCAGGGTAGCAACAAGACACAATTAAAACACAAACGGAAAATATGAAATCTAAGACAAATTCAAGCAGTGCAGCTGGATGCTGGTGTTGGCTGAGTAAGCTGGAGAGACGGGGACACCATAGGAACTATAGCCAGATAACAATGGTCTGTTCTTCCAAAATAACTGAAAGGTAGGCTAGTTCACAGATTTAATTATTAAAAATAGCTCGGGTCGGGGCCTGAGGAGACAGCTCAGTGGTTCAGAGCAGTAACTGTTCCTCTAGAGGACCCAGATTTGGTTCCCAGCACCCATATGATTGCTTATACTCACCCATAACTGCAGTTCCAGGGAATCGGGTGCCCTCTTCTGAGACCCCTGGGCATCAGGCACATACGGCACACAGATATACATGCAGACAAAACACTCATACACATAAAACTACAAGAAATGTGATTAAAAAATAGCTAGGGTCAGTTGGGTGTGGTGGTGTACTCTTAAAAGCCTAATACTCAGGTGACTGAGGCAGGAGGATTGTAAAGTTTGTAGCCAGCTTGGTCTATATAGCAAGTTCATGAATACAAAGTTAGTTCCTATCTCAACAAACAAAACAATAAATAAGAACAAACAAAACTAGGGCCGGGGATGTGACTCAGGTGGCAGAGCCTAGCACGCGTGAAACCTGTATTTGATCCCTACAACATCATACACGGGTATGGTGGTGCATAACCCCATCACTCAGGAGTTAGAGAGAGGAGGACCAGAAGTTCAAGGTCAACCTCAACTACAAAGTGAGTTTGAAGATAACCCAGGCTATATGAGACTGTCCCCCAAACAAAAACAAACAAATCCCTCGCTGTCCTCCCCTCCAGCCCCCAAACAAAAGTGAACATACCTCTACCTCTAAAACCCTAAGTGTAGTAGATAAGGTTATTGAAGTAATGCACTCTATAAAACCCTGAGGCCAAGACTTAGGAAGTGGCTGTGTCTGACGGTGGCTTAGAGATGGGGAGAAGCTGCTCTTAATGTCAGGCTTGGTGGTCCCAGCTCAGGATAATGACATTCTGAATTATCTGCAGTGACAGGAACCACTTGACAATGGGCCCTCCAGGCACGTGCTGAATAGGAGATACCAGAGTGTAAGTGCAAGTCAGATACTCACTGTTTTCCGCCACAGAATTGCACGGTACTGAGGGACACGCTGATTGTTCTGGTCAGAAAGGGTCACAGACAAGAAGAAGGGGCTCTTCTCCGCATCGTTTCCAATGTAATTCTGATGGACTGGAGAAGAGGTAGTTGGTGAAGACCCAGCTGGTTCCTTCAGCCAGCAGTGGCCAGTGCCCACATGAGCAGCTATCCCAAGACTGGTGTGGGTAGGAACTGACCACTGTGTGCCCACTTTTCTTTGCCAGCAACAGATTCAGAAACGAGTATGTTATTCAGTGTTAGCTGAGACAGGATGAGAAATCTGCCAAGAGCCTTCTGGAAAGACTTCCCACTCTAAAGACGCCCCCCCCCATGTAGTAGTGTCAAGTGATGTCTGGAGCTACTGCAGCCTTTTGTGGTCATAGGGAGGGCAAAGCGATCACACTAATAGTAGGGAAGAAGAAAAGGAAAAGGGACCTGGGTTTCTAATATCACTGAACTCTTGACACCACCAACCACAGGGCTTTCCCTGGCTCATCTATAGCTTGTTACATAGACTATGTTGGCCTCAAACTTTGTTCATTTCTTTCTTGTTTAAACCAGTTTGAGGTAGGTTATGCATTACCTCTTTGGATGCTGCTGGCGTTCAAACTCACAGCAACCCTTTTACTGAAAAGCCAATGCTGTGGGCACTCTGGGCACAGCCATGGGGAAGATAGCTGGCATATTTCTTTCTCTGTAAATGCTTCTATATTTCCCACCCACCTACGCAAACCTTGCCTGGCCAGACCTGAACTTTAACCTTTTAGAATAATACTGCAACAGTTTTTCTTTCCCGTGTGCAACACATTGCTATGTATGTGTGTTGTACACACATGGTGTATGGGTGTGCATGCCTGTCTGTGCACTTAGGAAGCCAAAGGGAGATACTGTCTTCCTTCATTGCTCTCAGCTTTATTGTCTTCAGACAGGACCTCTCACTTAACTGGACATCTTCCATTTTGGCCAGGTTACCTGGCCAATGAGCTACCAGGATTCACCTGTCTTTGTCTCTCCAGTGCTATGTTGCAGGAATGCTCAGCCATGCCCAGATATTTTACATGGGCCTGGGGATTTGAACTCAGGTTGTCATGTCGCAGAGTAATTCCCCTCGCTCTTACCCTCTGAGCCTGTAATTGGTTTTAAAAAGACACTGCTCTCATTTCCTGGCTTGAGAATCATGTGTAGCCGGAGGTTTTTCTCTGTGTTGCCTGGGCGCACTGAATCAGTTTCTCTCTTGCCCGCTGGGCCCACAACCTTATAGAATAATCAATCACTCAGAGGCTAATATTAATACATTGTTTGGCTGATGGCTTAGGCCATTATTGCCTAGCTCTCACCTGTAAATTAACCCATTCTTAATAGTCTGTATGTTGCCATGTGGCCGTGGTGTTTCCTTAGGTGTTCTGGTATCTTGTTCTATAGGTGGCTCACTGGCATTTCTCTAACCCTGCCTTCTTTCTCTCTCTATCTCTGCTTGAATCTCCTGCCTAACTATATTCTATCCTGCCATAGGCCAGAGCAGGTTCTTCATTAACCAAAGGGAGGAATACACATTCACAGTGTACAGAAGGACATCCCACATCAATCATGTTCTATAATGGATGTCTCATTGAGTTTCTCTGACATTTCACATCCCACATTAGTTTTTTCCCTCCATTCCCAGCCCCCTCTCATTAGCAACACACCTGCTTTCTGTCTTTCCATATGTTCTCTCTAAATGTAGTCTAAAATCTATGAGCAATTGAACTCATGGCATGTGTCAGGCACTGACTTATGTGTTATTTCTGCAATCTCATTGGAAGCTTTGCTCAGACCTCAAGGGAAGGACTAGAAATAGCTCCGCTTTACAGACAGTGAAGACACGTCCAAGTCCTCGGGTTAGCGAGAGCAGAATCAAGTTACAAACTCATTCTGCAGGCTCCATGAGGGCAGGGGACAGGCCTCATTTTGCACTGTAACCCACTGCGATGTGCACTGCCCACCAGACAGCAGGTGGAGCTTGAATCCATGTCTGTGGTGAGTGAATGTGGTAGAGCCACAGTCCTACAGCCGAGGTCTGCCCAGGAAACCACTGCTCTCCTTCATGGTCTCAAAACGTGACACAGCTCACTCAGATGTGTACTGACCTTGCTAAGTTAAAGCCTTTTCCATCCTGAAAATCCTTATCTCTCAAAGACGAGATGAGCTAAGTCCCCATTTATCAGGCTTAAAACAACAAGTCGGTGGCAGTGGCACGTGTGGAGGCAGACAGATCCTTGAGTTCGAGGCCAGGAACAGAACAAGTTCCAGGACAGTCAGGGCTACACACAGAAACCCTGTAATGAGAAAAACCCAACCCCTCCACCAAAACCAAGTCAAACAAACAAACAAAAATCCCCAACAACAAAACCCAGCCCTACAACACTCCTCCCAAACAGTAGCCCGCGTCGAGAAAGCTCCAAGTTTAGCTCTCAACTACAACGCTCGTCATGGACCCTGATGTGAGCTGCTCTGACACTGTCACCCCTAAATTACTTCATTCCACTCATGCAGGGTGTTAGAGATTATGCAGTTTTGAGCATCACTTCTTCCCCAGCTGCCATGAAGGCATAATTACCTTGTCCTAAGAAATACTTGAAATACCATCGGGTGTGGTACTCTGGGTTTTCTAAGTGCACGTCTGTTCTTCGCCAAGTGCCTGGCAGAGCAGCTGCGTTCTGTAATGGGACAAAGCTGTGTTGTTAAAAGGTGTACTTAGAAAATGAACATGAAGCTAGCAATAAACCAGAAGTCAAAGAACCAGGAAAAAAGTCACCATTAAAGCATACACATAAAGGCTGTAACCACACACTCTCACTAGCAATGACATGTGGTACAAAGTCACATCAAAGAAACATTCTAGAAGCCTGCAGGGTGCAGGAATAAGAACGAGCAGACTCAGTTCTAACAGGAGTGTAAAGCCTTTCTTTCCTCTGGTCTATGGAATCCCAATAAATGGGAACTACTGTACACTAGGGCACCAATTCTTACCACCCCACTACCAGCACACTGCATCCAGAGGACATTTCTTAGCATCTTACTCAAGTTCATTTGCTTTGTAGAATTTTTAAATGCATCTTAGCAATTACCCAGTTGGTGTTGAAAATGTGGACAAACACAATGAGTAACCATATCAAAAGATAGTTATTGTATATATGATGATTGATCTTGGTTGCCAACTTGACTGATCTGGAATTAACTAAGAGGAAAGTCACTGAGCACATCTGTGAGAAGCCACTGGGTACATTTGTGAGAGAGTTTCTTCATTAGGTTATTTGAGGTGGGAAGATCTACCCTAAATGAGTGTGTGGGGGCACCTTCTGGTGGAGGCCTGAAATAGGAGGTCCAAGGGAAAAGGGTTTTTTGTGTCTTGTTGGGTCAACACCTCTGTTGCTGCCATGACTGCTGTTGTTATTCTTTGCTGATATCAGGACCCTGAAGACCAGTGGATCTCCAGGAATCTTCTAGGCTTTCAGTACCAGACTGGGATTACTGAGACATCCATCTTCATGGATCAGGTAGTGATTGAGTTCTCAGCCCTTTCAGTGTGAAGACGGCCATCATGTAAGGCAATCTAATAGCTCCCCCCCCTTTTTTTTCGAGACAGGGTTTCTCTGTAGCTTTGGAGCCTGTCCTGGAACTTGC